>CM059196.1:2712411-2853076 GCA_030323885.1 Branchipolynoe longqiensis
GGTGTGTGGGTGTCTAGATGTGTGTTAGTGTGTGGGTGTGTATGTGTTTGTAGATGGGTGTGTAGGGGTGTGGGTGTGTAGCTGAGTGTGTGGGTGGGTGGGTGTGTAGATATGGGGGTCTGTAGGTGTGTGTGGGTGTAGGTGTGTGGGTGTGTAGGTGCATGTGTCAGTGTGTGTGGGTGTGATGTAGGTGTGCGTGTGTAGGTGTGTGGGTCGGTGTGTGTAGGTGTGTGCGTGTGTAGGTGTGTGTGTCAGTGTATATGGGTGTTATGTAGGTGTGTGGGTATGTGGGTGTGTAGGTGTGTGTTAGTGTGGGTGATGTAGGTATGTGAGTGTAGGTGGGTGAGTGTGTCAGTGTGTTCGTGATGTAGGTGTGTGGGTGTGTAGGTGGGTGTGTGGGTGTGTAGGTGGGTGTGTAGGTGTGTGGGTTTGTAGGTGGGTGTGTAGGGGTGTGGGTGTGTAGGTGTGTGTGTCTAGGTGTGTGTGTGGGTGTGTGGGTGTGTGGGTGGGTGGGTGTGAGGGAGTGTGGGTGTGTGGGGTGTGTGGGTGTGTGGGTGTGTGGGGTGTGGGTGTTGTGCGTGTATGGGTGTGTGGGTGTGTGGGTGTGTGGGTGTGTAGGTGTGTGGTAGTGTGGGTGATGTAGGTGTGTGAATGTGTAGGTGTGTGAGTGTGTCAGCGTGTGTGATGTAGGTGTGTGGGTGTGTAGGTGGGTGTGTAGGTGTGTGGTGGGTATGTGGGTGTGTAGGTGGGTGTGTAGGGGTGTGGGTGTGTACATACATGTGTCAGTGTGTGTGTGGGTGTGTAGGGGAGTGTGTGGGTGGGTGTGTAGATATGTGGGTGTGTAGGTCTGTGGGGGTGTAGTTGTGTGGGTGTGTAGGTGCGTGTGTCATTGTGTGTGGGTGTGATGTAGGTGTGTAGGTGTGTGGGTCAGTGTGTGTGGGTCAGTGTGTGTGGGTGTGTATATGTGTGGGTATGTAGCTGTGTGTCTCAGTGTCGGTGGGTGTGACGTAGGTGTGTGGGTGTGATGTAGGTATGTGGGTGTGTAGGTGTGTGGGTGTGTATGTATGTGGGTTTGTAGGTGTGTGGTTGTGTAGGTGTGTGTGTAGGTGTGTGTGTCAGTGGTTGTGGATGTAATGTAGGTGTCTGGGTGTGTATGTTTGAGGGTGTGTATGTGTGAGGGTGTGTATGAGTTTGGGTGTGTGGGTGTGTGGGTGTGTGGGTGTGTAGGTGTGTGGGTGTGTATGTGTGGTGGTGTGTATGTGTGGGTGTCAGTGTCTGTTAGTGTGATCTAGGTGTGTGGCTGTGTAGGTGTGTGGGTATGTAGGTGTGTGGGTGTGTAGGTGTGTGTAGGTGTGTGTCAGTGTATGTGGGTGTGATGTAGGTGTGTGTAGGTGTGTGTGTAGGTGTGTGGGTGTGTAGGTGTGTGTGTCAGTGTTGTGGGGGTGATGTAGGGGTGTGGATGTGTAGGTGTGTGGGTGTGTGGGTGTATAGGTGTGTGTGTCAGTGTCGGTGGGTGTGTAGGTGTGTGGGTGTGTAGGTGTGTAGGTGTGTCTGTCTGTGTCGGTTGGTGTGATGTAGGTGTGTGGGTGTGTAGGGTGTGGGTGTCAGTGTAGGTGGGTGGGAGGTAGGTGTATGGGTGTGATGTAGGTGTGTGGATGTGTGGGGTGTGGGTGTGATGTAGGTGTGTGGGTGTGATGTAGGTGTATGGGTGTGATGTAGGTGTGTGAATGTGTAGGTGTGTGGGTATGTAGGTGTATGGGTGTGTAGGTACGTGTGTCAGTGTGCAAAGTCCACGGCTGGAATTAGATACAAGATTCACCCAGTCCTGCTGCAGTAGGGGTGCAAACCAACCCTATGTAAAAACTGTCGAAAATGCGTGTCAAAGAATTGAGAGCCTAATTTCACAATCTAGGAAGCAACAATTATTCTTTACATATGTCTTATTGATAGCCCGCTACCTTTGAGTTGAAAAATATAATAAAATATCTAGTTTAATAAGATTTAAAAGTGAAATCGATGGCGTTCTGCGGCCGACATCTTGTCTTTTTGCATTCTCTCCCATTTCACCAACTCTGTGCCTATAGAAGTATCCATTTGATATTGGAGGCAGGCATTCTACTCTCTGTTCCATACTAAAGCTATTTTCGCCCATATTTAGACTACGTTGTCGTTCACCCGTGTACTGCGAGTACCGGGTGAATCCTTTATCTAGGCTGGAATATGTGGTTGTGTAGCAGGCTATAGTGAAATCAATACAGCCAAAGAGACAGAAAGAGTATAAAGGGTGAAAGAAGAGAGAGAGTCAATCCCTCAGGTTTACTATTTATATGGTACATGTATCCAGTATTGTGTATCACCCCACCCCATTCTCCCAATGAGAAACAAGCATTTCTAACTCCACCAATGAGAATCAAGCATTCCTTGTCCCCAAGGTTACAGTGATCTGCCCACCACCAAGCTGTGTGGCTCCCCTGGCCACCACCTGCCTTGAGCCTGAGTATGGTGATCCTGACTAGCGGAGGGGGGAGGGCATAGTGTGTAGGGCTCTGAGTGCCCCTTACACACTATCTTACTAGCACCACAATGTCTATTTAGCTATCAACACATCTATGCACCTGGCCATCTATACCTGTTTCACAAATAGAACATTTGCATTCCCCCACCAATGCATCATTATCGGAATATTTTACAAGTGTGTGTTGGTGTGATCTAGGTGTGTGGGTGTGTAGATGTGTAGGTGTATCGGTGTGTATGTGTGTGGGTGTGTATGTGTGTGGGTGTGTAGGTGTGTGGGTGTGTAGGTGTAGATGCCAGTGTTGGTGGGTGTGATGTAGGTGACAGTAGCAGGCTAAGTTCAAAATCGTTGTCACTTTCATCATCTCATTTTATGTCCACATCAGCTTGTGTATATATATATATATATATATATATATATAAGAGGGAAATACTTGCTAGCAGAGAAAGAATGCATGCAGTAGTCAACTATGGCATGGATACGTAACAAAACAAGGGGAACCACAAATACTTGTCACTTCATAGCCAGGTGCTCGACATTATTAGGAGAGGACAAGGACTGATTGGCTCAGTGTCAGGATAATGTGACTGCGTGGTATATCAGGTCATGGTGCTGGTGGCCTAGTCTCCCAGTGCGGCTGCCATGACTGTGCACTGTCACAAGTCGGTACCCGTCCTGATATGGCCCTAGATGGTGCCAGGATATAAAACTCCAGCAACTAAGCAACCAACTGCACCAAATGTAAAGTGGGCTGAGGGGAGCCGTCACCTCAACGCCGGGAATGTCGTCCGTCTTCATTCTTCATGTCCTCCTTCTTCTTCTTCTTCTTCTTCTCTTCTTCATTTCTTACATAAAGACATCCATTTCACTCCGATGTTTACTTCTCACCGGGGCGCCACCTCCCGGTTGGTTTGGCCCGTCCCCGTCTGCCATAATCTCCTTGAGTGTACACTCTAGGATAT
Organism: Branchipolynoe longqiensis; assembly: GCA_030323885.1. Taxonomy (NCBI): domain Eukaryota; kingdom Metazoa; phylum Annelida; class Polychaeta; order Phyllodocida; family Polynoidae; genus Branchipolynoe; species Branchipolynoe longqiensis. The sequence continues at coordinate 2,715,889 of CM059196.1, forward strand.
ATGCTGTATAATTTATTATGCAACATTAATAGAGAGGCTCCGATAAATCGGCCGAATCTTTGCTTGAAGATTAAACTTCAGTAGGGAGTGTTGTAGAAGCTGGGGACACCTTTACAACATTGTAACGGCGAAGCATTGAGGCAGACCTGAATCTCTTCAGTCCGGCGGTAGTTGAGCGGTAGTTGGGCACTTATATCCAGTCGACAGCAGCAAGGGTTTCGAGGAAGGGCGGGTAAAGATGGGTGCAGTGGTGGTTCCAGCAACCAGAACAAAGCGAGAGAAAACGTAAAGGTACAGGGCCCCACCCAAGCACACAACTCCCCTGGTCAGGGGGAGAAGTAAGCCCGGGAGAAAAAAAAAAGGGTAGAGTGTAGGAAAGAGAAATGAGGAGAGTTGAGTCAAAGGACCGTGTCTATTTGCTCTATGGTGACCAACCAGTGAGGCATAGACATGGACAGAGTAAGAGTAGAAAGTGAAATGCCAGCGGGCTCCCCCTCCTGGAACTCTTTTCAGACATATCAAGGAGGAGCAAGGCCAGCGGAGAGGAGATAGAGAGAGGTGTGGACAGAGTACGTTCCGGATAGCAAATGTGACAGTGCGCTTTCATGATGATTTTATAGTGCTGCTCCAATGGGAAATCAGGCCATTGACAGCATGACCTGATATCTCACTGAATCACCTTATCTTGATATTGAGCTACCCAATCCTTGCCCTAACCCAGTAATGCACAGTCCCAGACTAGGTAGCGACAAGTATAAATTTTGTAAGACATCGTGTAAAGACTAGGTCTCCATAGTATGTAAAGTTGAATATGAATCCTCTACTCAACTAATAGATTTACCACTAGTTGTGGTCACCAGTATGTAAAGCCCATGGCTCAAATCTGAGGTTGTGTAGGCAGGCTATAGTGAAATCAATACAGGCAAAGAGAAAGGAAGAGTATAAAGTGTGAAAGAAGAGAGAGAGTCAAGCCCTCTGGTTTATTATTTATATGGAACATGGGTTCATTGTAGAGTATCACCCTCCACCCGCTTCCCCCAATGGGAAACAAGCATTCTTGGCCCTACCAATAGGGATCCATCATTCCTGTTTCCCATGGTTACCAGTGGTCTGCCCAGACCCACCAAGCTGTGTGGCTCCCCTGGCCACCACCTGCCGTGAATCTGAGTGTGGTGATCCTAACTAGCAGAGGGGGGAGGGGGTAGGCTCTGAGTGCCCCTTACACACAACCCTCCAAGCACCACTATGTCTATTTACATCCCACTCAGGCACCACCAGCACCTACATATACACATACATGCACCTGGTCACGTATACCCGATCAGTAATAGAACATTTGCATTCCCCCACCTATGCATTAAATCGGAATATTTTACAGTCGGTTTGAATCGGTGGAGTATTCAAACTCCCGACCTTCCAAATGGGAAACCTGTACTCTACGAATAGGGTCACCACATTCAGTACTGACATAACTCCCTTCTAAATAATATTTGCATAGCATCTTATATTTCACATATAAATTCCGCTAAAAAGTGCAAAACCTTCAAAGCTATATAGTGTTACTAAACAAACCAGAGTGTATACAGACCTGGCTTATTCGGAGAGACACAAGGTGGTCTTAGTGAGAACTTCCGTTCACTAGCGGGTGTGGTGGCTGAACCAGTAAAGGGCAGGCCTCCCATGCGGAAGGTCAGAGCTCGATTGCCGGTCGACTCAAACCAATGACTTCCAAAATTGATACTTGTCACTTCCTAGCCTGGCATTTGGCATTAATAGGATACGGCAAGGATTGGTTAGATCAGTGTCAGGATAATATGGGATATCGGCTCATGGTGATGGCGGTCTGATTTCTCTGTGGGGTAGCACTATAAAGTCGCCATGAGTGTGCACTGTCACAAGTCGGTACCTGTCCTGATATGACCTTAGATGTTCCCAGGATGTAAAGCTCCAACAATCAACCAATCAATCCCACCCCCACCCCAATCCTACCCCACCCACATTCACGCCCACCCCCACCCCCACCCCTCCCCAACCCCACCCACTCCCCTATCACACCCCACCTCCCTCCCACCCAGTCCCACTCTCGCCCCCACCCCCACTTCACCCAACACCCTCACACCCACCTATACCCATAACCCCCAACACTGACCAATGACTTATACAAGTGATACTTTTTTTGTTCTTTTTTGGTTGATACAGTATTTATTCTGCCCATAGCGTGTAAGCTCCCGCGAGGGTGCTTGTTTTCAATGCTGGACAGCTGTGAGGTTTTGTTTCCCGGTTGGTATCCAGGACATCCACCAGCATTTATTTAGGTTGGTAGTGTCTATGTTAGTTTTTTGGGTATAAGTTCCTATCATATCAAATATAACTAATATCTTAGCTTGGTATGTACATCTAGTGAGATGGTAATAGGCTTGTGGATGAGGATGCATTCCCAGAATTTGTTTGTTTGTTTTGTTTGCAGCTTTCCTTTCACTTGTGCTCTGTCCCTAGTTAGTGCCTAGATATACCAGAAGACATCCATACTCTTCAGGACTGCGACCAGGTTGGTCGGCTGCGGTGTTAATTTGTTAACCACAGTTCTAACGGCATTGTCCCTGGCTTTTGGTTTTACCATCTTCCTTTCACCTGTGCCGAGTCTGACGCTTGCCATTGCACGAATAGAGCAATGATCAGTGGAGTGAGGGAGATCAATTATGTGACTAGTTGACTTTGATATGACCTTAAATGTTGCTAGGAAGTAAAACCCTAAAAAACAAACATCACCCCCAGCCCATCTCGCCTCATTCCGCCCCACCCCTGGTACACATTTCATAGAGTAGTCAGTCGCCTACTTCCTTTCCGAGAGGTCGCGGGTTCGATCTCCCGCCGAGTGAACCCAAAGACTTACTACATTGATAATGTTTGCTACTTACTAGTATTACAAGGATAATGCAACTGTTGGTGTCGGGATAATATAACCGAATCATAGGGCTGCTAGCACGGTGCCTTAGTACGGCAGCACTATAAAGTCTTCATGGTTGTTAACTGCTATAAACCGGTAGTCCTACTGCTGTTACCATGGATTTAACTTAAATTTGAATAGTCCTATGGTTTTAAGTTGATGTCACTTTTCTGAGATAAATACGTAAGATTGATTATTATAATCTACTTGACTTTAGTTTGAAGTAACTTATATTTTAATTAGCTAACATTTGTGATATGAGAAGTGCAACCATGCAAAATAAGTTTGGCATACATGCCAAAAGTCTGACACCATTATCTGAGTGTGACGTAGGTGTGTGAGTAGAGTGGGTGTGTATGTGTGTGGGTGTGTGGGTGTGGTCTAGGTGTGTGGGTGTGTATGGGTGTGGGTGTGTAGGTGTGGGTGTCAGTATCGGTGGGTGTGATGTAGGTGACAGTAGCAGGTTAAGTTCAAAATCGTTGTCACTTTCATCGTCTCATTTTATGTCCACATCAGCTTGTGTATATATGTCTGTATATATATATATATCCATAGGCTTCTGGAGTAACAGGTTCTATTAAATTGACTCGGTATTCCATTATATGTAGAAACAAATGCTTCATATTAATAAGTGCGACTGTGTCTAAGTTACTTTTGTAGAATCAAATCTGGATACTTGTTTTGGTTTTGAAATGTTGGTGCTTCATCGGACTGGGGAGCCGGACACAACTCGGGCGGTAGGGTGTCCACCTGTGAAGGTGTCAGTCATTCTATCGATCCTGCTCAGTGGACCCATTTGCAGTTTGGGCTATTTTCCGTTCCAACCAGTGGTCCACAATTGGTTCATCAAAAGCTGTGGTATGTGCTATCCTGTCTATGGGAAAGTGCATATGTCGTAAGGGTGATGAAAATGGGGTCAGTGTGTTAACCATTACATCACCTAGCCTCCCTGATGTCACCACACCATGCACCCCTAACTGTCTATGCGGCTCCTTGCCCGAGAGGTCAGTGTAGACTATTACACATATGAGACTGTCTCAAAAGGTGCTAAGCAATATGGGACACAACATTGTCCATTGTAATGATCAACATACTATCTGCTTAGGCATTTGCTCAGGATAAACTGATTTGTTTTTTACATGGTGCTTCATAATCCCAATAGAATATATATTGATTTGAAGCAAATGTCCTTGTGTTTTCAGTGTAACCGTTTTTGTGCTGTTTTGTGTCAATCTCGACAATGGATACACAAAAAATGAGTTATCACCTTTTGAGACAGGCTCATATAAAAGACCCTTTGCTGCTTATTGGAAAGAGCAGCCTATGTGGTAGCAGCGTGGTCCCTACAAGGAAATATGTCAGAATGACCATGTGTTTGACGTCCAATAGCCGATAATTAAAATCAATGCGCTCTAGAGACATCGTTAAATAAAACAAACTTTACTTTATCCTGACACTGAGCCAACCAGTCCTTTCCCTAACCTAATGATGGTGAGCGCCAGGCTAGGAAGCGACAAGTATAAATTGTTAAGTCATTGGTTTGACTCGACCAGGATTCGAACCCATGAACTCATGGGTTCGGATCTCCCGATCTCCCAAAACAGGAGACGGACGCTCAACTCATTCGGCCAACGGATATCAACGGATATCAACGGTTATGCAACAGATATGCAACGGACACAAACCGGACTTTGCCAGATATCAACAGACTTAGTTCGGTTTCTTTCCGTTTCCCCAATCCGGTGCGGTATGACAGAGCCTTAAAAGGCCCTGTCACACCGCACCGGATTGGGGGAAACGGACAGAAAATGAACAATGTCCGGTTTGTGTCCGTACACGTTTTGAACATGCACAAAACTAAAGCACAGACATCGCGCGCTGCAGATCGGAAGTTCGGTTCCTGGTCGAGTCAATCCAATAATTCATCAAATTGATAATTGTCGCTTCCTGGTCAGGCGCTCGGCCTTACTAGAATAAGGCAAGGAGTGGTTGGCTCAGTGCCAGGATAATGTGACTGAGTGGGATATCGGGTCATCATGCCACCAGCCTGATTTCCAAGTGGGGCAGCACTATAAAGTCGTTATGAGTGCGCACTGTCACAAGTCGGTACCCGTCGTGATATGACCTTAGATGTTGCCAGGATGTAAAACTCCAACCAGCAACCAACCCTGAGCAGTTTTCCTACTAGATAAAGGATTCACCCTGTACTCGCAGTACACGGGTGAATACCAGCCCTATATAAAAGCTGTCGAAAAAGCGGGTAAATGAAATGAGAGCCTCAATCTACAATCTAAAAAGCAATATTTTTTCTTTATATATGTCCCCGCTACCTTTGAGTTGGAAAATATAATAAAACATATAGTTTAATAGAATTTAAAGGTGAAATCCACGGTGTTCTATGGCTGCCATCTTGTCTTTTTGCATACTCTCCCATTTCACCAACTCTGTGCCGATATAAGTACCCATTTGATACTGGAGGCAGTCATTCTACTTCCTGTTCCATACTAAAGCTATTTTCGCCCGTATTTACACTACGTTGTCGTTCACCCATGTACTGCGAGGTCAGGGTGAATCTTTTATCTATATTCCTACGTGCCTTGGTTGTAATGCTTGTGAGGGGGCCACCCGCTCGAAAATTTACCGACACATTGGAGGGCGGGGGGTACTCCACCAATGCGCACTGAGGACAAAATAGGGTGGACATGTTACCCTTGTGTTTATACTTGTATAATGCGTTATACATCACATATATGTACATATAGTGTACTTATTAATGGATACATTATTGAGCATTCAGATATTTATATATGCTAGCTGTTAGTGAAACGGTCCGTAAGTAATCCAGCTCGTCACGCTCCGGTGATTGCCAACTTTTCACCCGAGTGGGGACAGATGGTGTCAGTGTGCAGATTCAGGTATGTGAGTATGTGTGTGTGTGGGGTGTGTGTGTGTGTGTGGGTGTGTGGGTGGCGGGTGGTTGTGGATGGAAGATGGAGACAATTTGTGTCTGTTTGTTATTGTTTTACGTTTGACCAGACGGGATGGCCGAATGAGTTGAGCGTCCGTCTCCTGTTTTGGGAGATCGTAGGATCCAAACCATGGGTTTGTGGGTTCAAACCCTGGTCGAATCAAAACAATGACTGACAAATTTATACTTGTCGCTTCCTAGCCAGGCGCTCGGCATTATTAGGATAGGGTAAGGACTGGTTGGCTCAGTGTCAGGATAATGTAACTGAGTGGGATATCAGGTCATGGTGCTAGCAGCTTGGTCTCCCAGTGGGGCAGCATTATAAAAAGTTGCCATGAGTGTGCATTGTCGCAAGTCGGTACCTGTCCTGATATGACCTTAGATGTTGCTAGGATGTAAAACAACACACACAAACGTCTGAACAACATCAAAGTTAATATCAGGACGGGTACCGCCTTGTTACAGTGCGCACTCATGGTGACTTTATAGTGCTGCCCAACTGAGAGACCAGTGCTGCCCCACTGAGAGACCATGACCCGATATCCCACACAGTCACATTATCCTGACACTGATTTAACCAGTCCTTGCCCTATCCTATTAATGCCGAGCACCAGGATAGATACCGACAAGTATCGATTGTGTAAGTCATTGGTTTGACTCGGCTGGGATTCAAACTCCTGACCTTCCACACAGAAAGCAGGCACTCTTACTGATTCAGCCAGGGCGTCCATTTTGGCTCAACTAAAATAGGGCAATGACTGGTTGTCTCAGTGTCCGGATAGAGTGACCAAAGGGGAATGCGTTGGTGTCCTATTTATTCCAGTTGGGCAGCACTATGAAGCAATCACCAGTGTGCACTGTCACAAATCCGTACCCGTCCTGATATGACGTCATATATCGCTAGGACATAAAACCCCAACCACCCATTCACTTATCAGCCATCCATCTATCACAACAAAAAAACATTGCAAATCCCTGGCTGTCAGCGCTCAGGGAACCCAGTAGATTCCTAACGTGCTCGGAGTCTGGCCGCTTCAACTAAGTTCATCAGTTTACTGAGTGTGCGACATAGCGTGAATCCCACCAGGCATTGTGGCCACCACACCGCCGATATTTGGCTCACTCTGAATGTGTCCAGCGGGCATTCAGTTAAGGCTCAGTCACACCTTACCAGATTGGGGAAACGGATAGAAAACGGAGACTGTCCAGTGAAATGCGTCAATGTCCGGTTTATATATGGTAGGCATCCGGCGTGTCCATTCTCTCTCCGGTGGTGTCCGGCTTGTACGGTGGCAAGTTTATGAACATGCACAAAACTTGTACTGGACACCGCCGGACTGACGTGTATGGTTGGTGTCTGGTTTAAGTCCATTTAGTCCGTTTTGTCCAGTTCATGTCCGGTACCCATCTGTTAGTCTCTGGTTTGCTTCCTGAATAGTCCGTTGATGGTGTTCGGTCCGTCATTTTTTTCAGCGCGTCCGTGAACAGTCCGGTACATGTCCAGTTGATGTTCGGTCCGTCCGTTTGACATTCGGTTGTAGTCCGGTTATCGTCCGGTTATCATCCGGTTATCATCCGGTGGTTATCCGTTAATGTACGTTCCTTGTCCGTTTAGCCTTTGTTTCGTCCGGCGGCCTTTGACCCGATAGCGCAACATTTCGACACATTTCGGTACACCACCGGACTAGAAAATTCTTTGTCCGGTTATGTCCATTGCTCAATCCGGTAAGGTGTGACAGGCACTTAAGATGTAGACGAGTTATTTCCATGCTGGATTTATGTGTAGCCATGCAGATCTGGATGGGAGTTAATAGTTGTCAGGTAATAGGGATAAGTGCAAAAGGTAAACTCCCTCTCCTCCCTGATCCCCCCTCCCACCTCGCTGCTCGCCAACATACATTAATCATGTTGTTGACCAGTCAGAACGCGCAGGCTCTCTTCTCTGGCTTATAACTGCGTCTAAAGTAGCCGAAGTAAGACGTAGTAGAACTGGTAGATCCAAAAGGCAACATAGGCTGACAGTTAGTTGGCTGTTAGAGTTTTACATCCTTGCAACATCGAAGGTCATATCAGGATGGGGAGCGACTTGTGACAGTGCATACTCGTCGTGACTTTATAGTGGTTGATTGGTTGTTGGGGTTTTACGTCCTGGCAACATATAAGATCATATCAGGATGGGTACTGACTTGTGGTAGTGCACACTCATGGCAACCTTATTGTGCCGTCATGCACCACTGACAGTGCCGTCACGCGTCAGCAGACACTGTCGTCACGCATCAGGAGACACCGCCATCACGCGTCAGCAGACAGCGCCGTCACGCGTCAGCAGACAGCGCCATCACGCGTCAGCAGACAGCGCCGTCACGCGTCAGCAGACAGCGCCATCACGCGTCAGCAGACAGCGCCGTCACACGTCAGCAGACAGCGCCGTCACGCATCAGCAGACAGCGCCGTCACGCATCAGCAGACAGCACCGTCACGCGTCAGCGGACAGCGCCGCCACGCGTCAACAGACACCGCCGTCACGTGTCAGCAGACATCGCCGTCACGCATCAGCAGACAGCGCCATCACGCGTCAGGAGACACCGCCGTCACGCATCAGCAAACACCACCGTCTGGCATCAACAATGCCATTAGAGGCATGCAGTTAAACCAATTAATCGACGATAATGTTACTACTAAACTTGCTAAGAATGTCCATCAGGCTGTTCTCGACCTAAATTCTCCTTATTTTTCAGCAGAACGCGCTGACTTAGGTGTAAAGATACGCGTAATTGATAAATTAAACATGAAATCTATTACTTCCTTTTATGTAACCAGCGCGTGCACATATATATATATACACATATATATACACACATATATATATATATATATATATATATATATATATATATACACACAGGGTAGGCTCAACAAGGATACAACAAATAACTTGTGCATGATCCTCGTACGAGGATACAGACATGGAAAGAGTGGATTGCTACAATTGGACCAATTGCAGATCTCTCAGCAGTGTGTGGGGAAAGTGCAGATCTCTCAGCAGTGTGTGGGGAAAGTGCAGATCTCCCAGCAGTGTGTGGGGAAAGTGCAGATCTCTCAGCAGTGTGTGGGGAAAGTGCAGATCTCCCAGCAGTGTGTGGGGAAAGTGCAGATCTCCCAGCAGTGTGTGGGGAAAGATTGCCACTCACAGGTTCGATCCCTGGTCGCGTCAAATGACTTACAAATTGATACTTGTCATTACCTAACCTAGTGCTCGCATTATTCGGATAGGGCAAGGAGCAGTGGACTGAGGAAGACCAATCGTCTGGGATTGAAATTTCACCCCGCTTAATCAACTAATGCACAAACAAAAATTAAAAGATATTTACATGTGGCGCTGGTGAATATCTCTGCCCCGCCAGTGTGTTAACTAGCAGTATTTTACACACTAGAATCTTTATAGGAAATAGAACCCTAACTTCTGTGCATGGAGGCCGGAAAGCACTAATGTATGATATTACTCAAGCGATGATCCACTTACTATATGTGCTTACTATATCCGCTTACCATATCTGCTTACTATATCTGCTTACTATCTCTGCTTACTATAGATGTTCACTATATATGCTTACTATATCTGCCTACTATATCAGTTCCAAGAAATAGTAACCCAACAGAAATTAAGTGTGGTAAAGTCTAGTAGGGAGGGGTGGCTGGCTCCTCCTGCTGTGCTCTCTCCAGGTCATCTGCCTGCCACACCTTACTTATTGGGGGGGTTTGTGACCTAATGGTCACTGGCTGCAGAACTGCAGCATTGATAAACGGCACCGTTAAAACGGCCCGTTTTTGGCGGTTTGTTTTGTGGGGGGCTTTCCTTATCACGTCGGGCCACACCCCCTGCCCAGCTCTTTTATTCAGATGGAACACATTTAAAATACAGGTACACAGTTGCTGGGAGTCTCCTCAGTCAGAGACAGTAACATGGCATTTCATTGGCTGAACTCCTCCAGTCAGTGGTGGGGGGAGGCAGGGTGGGAGTGGGTGGACCTCAACCCACCCCAAGTCAGATACATATTTTTCTATCAAGTTCACCAATCACACTTACATGGGCGTATCAACCCTATTTATCTTTATATAACACCAGTGGTCACCAGTTCCTTAGATTGGGACAACTCCAAAATAGTAGGTGTTTCTACATGCCTTACATTGAGAATTACATATTGCATCATCCAATTACATATTGCATCAGCAAACTGCCACCAGGTGGGGCAGGAAGGGCTAACCACACACACACACATACACACACACTCCACCTCCCACCTCCGGCCTGACACCTGGATTTGGCAGGTCCTGCAAACACTCACACACAGCCCCCATGCATTGTCACCTGTGTGCTAACACTCCCTCAGATACTGACATAGGTAAATCATACCATAACAGGCACACATAACTCAGTTTCTTAACTTAATTATTGTACCCATTCTGTGGCATTCTTCACAGACTATTTGTCTGGGTGAAGAAACCGCAGTCTGCAGCAACTGTACATGCTGTCCTTAGTTTCAGCATTTACCTCCCTTTATACAATATATAATACCAACATACTTCAATTCAGTAATACATGTAAACTTACCAACACAGTCATAATTTTCCAGAGTTCTTATATCCAGTGGTTATATCTGATGTAGAACCTTAGAACAATCTGATATGAATTATCACTTCACTTAATATACATAATCTACCATGGTTTCACAACTTGGTTTGAATATTATGCATATGTATTTACCAACATGATAGAATGAATTAGGTATTATTATAGCGTTTTTTTAGGGCTAATTATATAATTGGAATATTATTATAATGACTTTATAGAAATACCTGGATGATTTAAATATGATTAAAACAGTTGTATTAATGCCTTACATATGAGTTTCATGAAAAGGAGATATTTTAGAATGTATTTAAACTATTATTTATTTATGAACCAGACTAAAAAAATTGGGAATATTTTACAAGTGGATTACTAGGCATTTAGTACAGTCGCAGATCTCTCAGTGCCGAACTTGATTGCATTTAAAAGCGAGGCTCCTTGCACCTGCCAAGTGTGGAGTCGGACAATAAGGCATGCAAGATGGCAATAAGGCATGAGACTGTGGGTGTACTCCCCATAATTACAAAGGCCTAATGCCTCTTACTGCACGGTAAGCTGCGGTGCATTAACTATTTAGAAACAATTGTCTGAAGACGACGCGGTCATTGATTAACCCTTCCTTAATGTTCAGCTTTAACTGGTCTACACTCAGTCTGCTCCAGTTGATTCAGTTTTATTAATGCCCAGCTTTAACTGGTCTGATTTGCAGACTGCACTCAGTCTCCTCCAGTTGATTAAGTTCCATTAATGCCCAGCTTTAACTAGTCTGATTTGCAGACTACACACAGTCTGCTCCAGTTGATTACGTTCCATTAATGTTCAGCTTTAACCGGTCTGATTTCCAGACTGCACTCAGTCCGCTCCAATTGATTAAGGTCCATTAATGCCCAGCTTTAACTAGTCTGATTTGCACACTACACACAGTCTGCTCCAGTTGATTACGTTCCATTAATCTTCAGCTTTAACCGGTCTGATTTCCAGACTGCACTCAGTCCGCTCCAGTTGATTAAGTTCCATTAATGCCCAGCTTTAACTAGTCTGATTTGCAGACTACACACAGTCTGCTCCAGTTGATTACGTTCCATTAATATTCAGCTTTAACTAGTCTGATTTCCAGACTGTACTCAGTCTCCTCCAGTTGATTAAGTTCCATTAATGCCCAGTGGTATGCAGGTATTGCAGGTATAGCAATACCTCAGGGAGTTTGATGCCCCTGCCTTGCAGAGTTGTAAGCCACTGCCTTGTGGTACAGGTTCTTGACAGAACCGAAGGCTAAGGGAACAAACCCTAAACAAAAACCATGTCTCTGTGGCAGCATTAAGGGCGGTTGATGTATGGAACTCCCAACATCTCCGGACCAGCCACTGCAGGGACAAATAGTTTTGCGCCTGTCTTGACATGTTCTTGCCGGTGTGAAACCTCTATTTGCTCCCCGAGAGAGTGCTGCTGGTAACTTGCAAAAGCCAGCAGCACTTCAACACTTTTGCGGGCAGCTTTCATGAAATGTTAAATGGAGAGCGGCAGTCAAGTAATGAAAGCAGTCTTTGTCGCATCACGACCGACAGCATGATGATGATGATGATGAATGCCCAGCTTTAACTGGTCTGATTTCCAGACTGCCCTCAGTCTGCTCCAGTTGATTCAGTTTCATTAATGCCCAGCTTTACCTGGTGCGATTTGTTGACCTCACTGACAGCCTGATGCAATTCATTAAGCCTTCCTTAATGAAGTCGATGACTGGGCGTGTGGTCGAATCTGTAGAGCGATTACCTCGCATGCGGGAGATCGCGAGTGCAGTTCCGGGTCAAGTCAAAGCAATGACTTATAACATTGATACTTGTCACTTCCTAGCCTGGCCCTCTCTGCATTAATAGGATAGAGTATGGACTGGTTAGCTCAGTGTCAGGATAATGTGACTGAGTGGGATATCGGGTTATGGTGCCGGCGGCCTGATTTCCCAGTGGGGCAGCACTATTATAAAGTTTCCATGAGTGCGCACTGTCACAAGTCGGTACCCATCCTTTTGATGTTGTCAGGATGTAAAACTCCAACAACCAACAAACCAACCACTGTGAAGCACCATCGAGCTGGGTGAAGTCACGCATTAAAAGTGCGAAAGAGGCATATATTGGAAGAAGGCACATTTAAAGCGAATACCCAGTGCAAGTGAATACTGTACTCGCTGTGAGTTCTGAAGCTGTAAAAGCGGGTGTTGACGCATACAGAACCCACCAGGGGCGTTATCAAACCGCGCTTACCTGGTAAAGAAAAAAAAACATTAAACAAAATAAAAAATATAAAAATAAAATAAAGAAACAAATAAATAGGCAAAAATAAAAAAAACATTTTTTTTTAGAAACAAGCAAATTTTAAAAAGTGCAATTTAAAGAAAAGGAATTAATAAAATAGAAAGCTGTGACTGCTGAAGCAATAGACGCCGGTGTTGACGCACAGAGAACCCACCAGGGGGCGTTATCAAACCGCGCTTACCTGGTACTTCTACAACAATATCTAGTCAATTACAACCACAATGATCCAAATTGGTTTCACAATGAAAAATGTAAGCGTCTAGTTGTGTGACACGCCAAGAAAGCAATTAAAAAAACAACCCTTACATTTGCCAAAACTGAACAATAAAACTATGCAGATAACCAGAACCCGCTTCAGGCAACTTACGTTTAAGGGTCAGTCACACCTTACCGGTTTATATATGGTTGGCATTCGGCGTGTCCGTTCTCTGTCCGGTGGTGTCCGGTGTGTACAGTGGCAAGTTTTGAACATGCACAAAACTTGTACCAGACACCGCATGACTGACGTGTATGGTTGGTGTCCGGTTTAAGTCCGTTTAGTGTGTTTTGTCCATTTCATGTCCGGTACCCATCCGTTACATCTCCGGTTTACTTCCTGAATAGTCCATTGACGGCGTTGTGGGAATTCGGTCCTTCGGTTTTTTATATGTTTTCGGCGCGTCCGTTAACAGTCCGCTATGTGTCCGGTTGATGTTCGGTCCGTCCGTTTGACATTCGGTTTTCGCCCGTCGGTTCACCATTGCTTGTCCAGTTACATACGGTGTCGTCCGGCATAGTCCGGTTATCGTCCGGTGGCTATTTCTTAATGTACATTCCTTGTCCGTTTAGTGTCCGTTTCGTTGGTCGGCCTTTGACCCGAAAGCGCAACATTTCGACACATTTCAGTACATTTTGATACTGAACACCACCGGACTAGAACATTCTTTGTCCGGTTGTTTCCGGTACTCAATCCGGTAAGGTGTGACAGGCACTTAACGGACAGAGTTCCCGATGTGTGGAACAACCAGCTGAGTTATGTTGTGGAGGCCCCAAGTGTTAACGCGCTTGGGTGAATGATGGACTGATACTGGACGGATCAAGATATTGTATATAATTACGAAGTGACGCTGAGCATCTTATTGACATATGTCAGCCGGATAGCGCTACCTCACCAGACTCATGAGGGGTTCAATCATTGTTCTAGTCAAATGAAGGATTTACAACAAAAAACCCTAGATATTTGTAGCTACCTCACCTGGGGTTTAGCATTATTTGGGCAGCGCATGAAGCGTTGGAATGTCCATAGATGGAATTTCATTTATACCCCTGTCACACTACAACGTAATGAGCGAACGTGAGCCTAACGTGGTGATATTTCGTCATTACGTTGATGTACGTTGGATTACGTTATGATGACGTCATAATGACATTAGACTGACGTCGATCTACGTCACATTACGTCGTGTTACGTCGAGTTACCTGGAGGTTTTGGACATGTTCAAAAGTTTTGACGTAGCTCGAACATAAGGGTTTACGTTCGCCGTACGTTCTGTTCACGTTCAGCGTACGTCAATGATGTTAAACGGACATTAGGCAAACGTTTCTCACTATGTTCTACTACGTTGCACTCGTTGACCCACATTAAAGCTGGTGGAAACGTCCATGCGGCGTAATGGGAAAGTCAGGAGAACGTCAGGAGAACATCAGGAGAACGTCAGGAGAACGTCAGGAGAACGTGCATTCAACGTATGTTCAACGCCTCATGACATAGCTAACATCACGTAACGTTCTTCTGGCGATGGAATAACATTCATAACGTTCGCTGATCGTCATTACGTTGACCTCTCTCGTTGAATGACGGTATCACTACGCTTTACCAACTTTACGCTCTCGTCCACTACGCTGCATCCACGTTCAACTTGTGCCCAAATTTGCATACTATGCCGAGAAGTTCAACGTTCTTCACGTTCTCCCTATGTCGACGTCGTTACGTCGTAGTGTGACAGGGCCATAACTTAGGTAGTGAATATACACACAGCAAGTAGAATCATCCCTTTTTTCATAATCTTGTCTATTTACATCAGTGCGCCATATTTACGACAGTCTCACTCATTTCCGGTCTCTTTCTTACACTGGATCTCTACTCATACAAATATACTTATGCTTATATAGAGATCATTGTATTACAGTATATATGCAATTGAATAAGTAACCTATAGGCAAATAACATAAAACCAGCCCCACTCCGTGACCTGAGAATGAACCTATTCTGGTGAATTAAACCTGCTTCCCAAAAGAATAAAATATATTAAAATAATATTGTAGTTGAAATGGTTCCCTAAATACACTTGGAGTACATGTGGAGTATACTAATTTAGGAATCCTGACTGAATTCGGTCATTTTATTCAGACCACCTGTTTTACGCAGGTTCAATTTAAGGCTGTTTATTCCGATTGAAGCATCAATGTTTCAAAAACTAATTAATTATTGTAGTAGTCTGACACAAAGCGGGTAGGTGTAGCCTCCAATAAATACCATATATGCTTTAAAAAAGTTTCAACATATCTAACTACAAAATAGTACCTCACCTTGCTCAATAATTAAGACCTGAGTTCCATTCTTAGTCGAGTCAAACCAATGACTTACAAAATTGATACTTTGTCGCTACCCAGCCTGGCGCTCAGCATTAATAGGATAGGACAAGGACTGGTTAGCTCGCTGGATGGATAATGTGACCAGAGGAAATATCGGGTCATGGTTGAAATATACCAGTGGGGAAGCCTGCACCAGACAGACCTGCCATTTCTAACCAACACCTGCTCAGACTCTGTCCCCTGAATACAATACAAAGGTTCCATTGTAATAATATTTGTATAAATGCTTTATACTGCACACATAATAACACTAGAAATTGGAATCATCGAGATGTCACGGCTGCTCGTCAGGTAGAAGTGCAGTCAGGTTACACTTCCAGAAGGTAGGGAGTTCCAATCATAGGAGGGTCAAACCAATGACTTTATAACATTTATAATTGTTGCTACCTAGAACTCGGCATAACTAGGATAGGGCAAGGGCTGGTTAGCTCAATATCAGGATACGTGACTGAGTTGAGTATCAGCATCCATGCCCCCTGCCAGCAACCCCCACCTCCAACCTCGCCACCCTCCTACACCAACGTCCACCCACCACCAGCACCCCTCACCATCCAGACCCCCTGCCATCACCCCCCACCTTCAACCTCACCACCGTCCTACACCAATGTCCACCCACCACCCGCATCCCTCACCATCCACGCCCTCTGACGTCACCCCCCCACCTCCAACCTTGCCACCCTCCTAGACCTAAGTCCACCCACCACCCGCATCTCTCACCATCCACGCCCTCTGACGTCACCCCCCACCTCAACCCTCGCCACCCTCCTACACCAACGTCCACCCACCACCCGCGTCTCTCACCATCCACGCGCTCTGAAGTCAACCCCCACCTCCAACCTCACCACCCTCCTACTCCAACGTCCACCCACCACCCGCGTCCCTCACCATCCACGCGCCCTGCCGTCACCCCCTACCTCCAACCTCACCACCCTTCTACACCAACGTCCACATCGCAGTGAGCAAACACCCCCCTGGTGGCTGCAGGGTGAACCACCACTATTATTGCCCCCCCTTGGTGGCTGCAGTGTGAACCAACACTATTACTGCCCCCCCCCCCTGCTGGCTGCAGTTTGAACCAACACTACTACTGCTCCCCTGGTGAATGCAGTGTGAACCACCAATATTACTGCCCCCCCCCCCCCCCTGGTGGTCGCAGTGTAAATCTCCACTATTATTGCCCACCCCCCTGGTGGCTGCAGTATGAACCACCACTATTACACTATTACCCCTGCCCCCCTCTGGTGGTGTCAGTGTGAACCAACAGTATTACTTCCCCCAATGGTGGTTGCAGTATGAACCAACACTATTACTGACCCCCTGGTGGCTGCAGTTTGAACCAACACTACAGTGTGAACCAACACTATTATTGTCCTCCCTGGTGGCTGCACTGTGAACCAACACAATTACTGCCCCCCTGGTGGTTGCAGTCTGAACCAACACTATTACTCCCCCCCTGGTGGTTGCAGTCTGAACCAACACTATTACTCCCCCCCCTGGTGGTTGCAGTGTGAACCAACACTATTATTGCCGCCCCCCTGGTGGCTATGGGTAAGGGGGGAAAGGGGAGGGGGAAGGGGGAAGGGAGCTGGGGGCTGGGGGGAGGGGGCTGGGGCTGGGGGCTGGGGGAAGAGGGATGGGGAGGGGGGAAGGTGGGTGGGGATGGGGGGGGGTGGGAGAATGAGGATGGTGGAAGGGGGGTGGGGGATGGGGGAAAGGGGGAGGAAGAAGGGCGAAGCTGGAAGGGGGAAGGGGGATGACAGAATGGGGAAGGAGGGAGGAGGAAGGCGGCCATTAGAGAATGAATGGTCCAAGCATTCACGTTGATGCCCATTCAGGTTGATCCCCATTCAAGTTGATGCCCATTCACATTGATGCCCATTCACCTTTATGCCCATTCACATTGATGCCTATTCATGTTGATGCCCATTCACATTGATGCCCATTCGCATTGATGCTCATTCACATTGGTTCCCATTCACATTAGTGCCCATTCACGTTGATGCCCATTCCCATTGATGCCTATTCGTGTTGATGCCCATTCACATTGATGCCCATTCCCATTGATGCTCATTCACGTTGGTTCCCATTCACATTAGTGCCCCTTCACGTTGATGCCCATTCACATTGATGCCTATTCATGTTGATGCCCATTCACATTGATGCCCATTCCCATTGATGCCCATTCACATTGGTGCCCATTCACGTTGATGCCCATTCACATTGGTGCCCATTCATGTTGATGCCCATTCACATTGATGCCCATTCACATTGATGCCCATTCACATTGATGCCCATTCACGTTGATGCCCATTCACATTGATGCCCATTCACATTGATGCCCATTCACATTGATGCCCATTCACGTTGGTGCCCATTCATGTTGATGCCCATTCACATTGATGCCCATTCACATTGATGCCCCCATTCACCTTGATGCCCATTCATGTTGATGCCCATTCACATTGATGCCCATTCACATTGATGCCCATTCACGTTGATGCCCATTCATGTTGGTGCCCATTCACATTGATGCCCATTCACATTGATGCCCATTCACATTGATGCCCATTCACGTTGATGCCCATTCACATTGGTGCCCATTCATGTTGATGCCCATTCACGTTGGTGCCCATTCACATTGATGCCCATTCACGTTGATGCCCATTCATGTTGATGCCCATTCACATTGATGCCCATTCAAGTTGATGCCCATTCACGTTGGTGCCCATTCACGTTGATGCCCATTCACGTTGATGCCCATTCATGTTGATGCCCATTCACATTGATGCCCATTCACATTGATGCTCATTCAAGTTGATGCTAAAATATACAGGAGGCGGGCATATTACACCTATACCCCCAGGTAGGCAACCCCCAAGGGCATTTCTCAGTGTATACCCACCCCATATTTACATTGCCGGAGAGCAAATTGAGTAGACACAGAGATCAGCATGTTCACCCTTCACATGAAAAGTAAAGACAGCCACTATATTCAACCTGTGTGCCTTTCCTTTGGTTATTCCTAAATCCAACAGTTTATCCATTGTCAGCCACTTGGCCTGTTTATGTTGAATTTAATATAGTTGTTTCTTCTGTGTGCATGTCAGATAAAATTTAATAATGTTGCGTGTTAGTTCAGCTGACCATATTAGTATGGTCTCATTTCTAGATATTTCATAGCTTGTTATATTTACCGACGCCTCTAGAGTATATTGACCATCAGCTATTGAACGTCAAACAGATGGTCATTCTGACATATTTCTTTGGAGGAAACATACTGCCGCCACACAGGCTACTCTTTCCGATAAGCAGCCAGGGGTCTTTTATATGCACTTTCCTACACGCAGGATAGCACATACAACAGCCTTTGATGAACCAGTTGTGGACCGCTGGTTGGAACGGAAAATAGCCCAAACTGCAAATGGGTCCACTGAGCAGGATCGATAGGATGACTGACAGTGACACCTTTCCAGGTGGACACGCTACCACCTGAGCTATGTCCTGCTCCATCATAAAGTATAGTAAGTGATTGGTTTGTGTCTGTGTGTCTCAGCGACAACATCTGAGGTACTGTTTACCAGTCTTTTATAATGTTGTTGGGTCCTGCAAATAAAGGGAGCATTACCATTGGTTGTTGGAGTTTTACATCCCGGCAACATCTAATGTCATATATCGATGGGTACAGACTTATGACAGTGCACCCTCATGGTGAGTTTATAGTGCTGCTGCACTGGGAGACCAGGCTGCTAGCACCATGACCTGATATCCCACCCAGTCACATTATCCTGACACTGAGCCAACCAGTCCTTGCAGGATCCTAATAATGCCCAGCGCCTGGCTAGGAAGTGACAAGTATCAATTTTATAAGTCATTACCTACTCCATACTGGTAGTACTGTAGCGGAAATAATACGGATGGCAGGTTAGTTAATAATTTAAGTGTCGGCTAGAAGGAGGGGAACATGTGTTGGTGGAGTATTAGTTGTTGAGCGGGTTAGTGGCGAGTGTCGTTAGAAGTCGGTTGGGCAGGGGACGCATAGCACGGAGCAAAGCGGGTCCTGAAGTTGTTCGGATGGGGGTGGAGGAGAGGGTCCAGGACTGGGAGGGTTGGGCATGCGGGGTTGGGCGGTGGCGGGGAGAGGAAACCAGATGCATGTAGGGTAGTTTTCTTTATTATCTGTGCTAGAAACGAGTACATTAAAGTTGCATTTTTTTCTTCTTGAAGGTTTATACTACCTATCATGGATAAGTCTGCATAGACTTGTTTTCACCATTAGACAGTTTGTTGATAGAAAGCATGAGCCTGCACTTTTACCGACCCAAGAGATTTTTAACCTCCCACACCACATAGACATGGTATGAGAGCAACTGGCCTTTGATGACACTGTAAGTTATACACAGCGGTGGAAATCGAAATTGGCAGAGGTGGAGGCATGGGGAATCAAACCACTGACCTTCAGATTAGGAGTCCAACCTAGAAAAAAGTCAGACACGATGAGCACTCCGCCACAGAGAACACCACATAGTCTGATTAAGCGTCACATTTTTCAAATCAAAGCACTCACCTAGATTTGATTCTATATATTTAACCTAGATACTGTGATGCGCTTATTAAGCATATGTTGCCACCACATCAAAGGGAAAACTGAGTCAATTATGGTGTCAGAGTTTTTGCGTGCTTGCCAAAATTAATTTGTCATGTTTGTGCTTCAAATATCTCCAAAGATCAATTTATAATCAATGTTACCACAAACTAAACTAATATAAGGTAGATTATGAAAATCACGTTAATATATTTATCTCAGAAAAATGACCGAAACTCAAAATCATCGGACTATACAACTTTAATATAATGGTAACAAATATTTATACGAACATTGATAATTGGCCAACAAGGAGGTGGTACACCTGAATCTCAGGCTATAAATAGAACAAAAAGTGGAAACCCTAGGGATGCTGGGTAATTTGTGCGAGCAGCTGGAGAACACTTCCTCCAACACAGCGACACCACATCGAGGCTGCACCAGACGGGATGGCCGAATGAGTTGAGCGTCCGTCTCCTGCTTTGGTAGATCATGGGTTTCGAATCCATGGGTTAGAACACTGGTCGAATCAAACCAATGAAATGGCTACTTGTCGCTTCCTAGCCAGGTGCTCTGCATTATTAGATAGGACAGGGACTGGTTGGCTCGGTGTCAGGATAATGTGGGATAGCAGGTCATGGTGCTGACGGCCTAGTCTTCCAGTGCGGCAGCACTATACAGTCACCATGAGTGAACACTATCCCAAGTCGGTAACCATCATGATATAACTGTACATGTTGTCAGCATGTGAAACTCCAACAACCAACCGACTGACCATACATGTTGCCAGGACATGAAACCCCAACAACCTAACAATAAAAATGCAATCCCCCCAACCCCCACCCTCACCTACTCGGGACGGGGGTGGGGGTGGGGGGCTGTGGTTGGTTGTTTGTTGGAGTTATATGTCCTGGTAACATCTAAGGTCATATCAGGATGGGTATTGACTTGTGACAGTGTACACTCATGGCCACTTTATAGTGCTGCCGCACTGGGAAATCAAGCCACTGGTGTAGCAGAATAAGTTGCCCCTGTACAACTCCCCGGCCCCTTTAATAGGATAAGTTCGCCCCCACCCTGAATAAGTCCCCCCCCCACCTGGAATATTGATTACAGGGTTTTCCAACTTAACATGATAAAGCATGTGTCTTTTTTACATAGATGCAGCAATTATTGTCTCTAGTTTATAGTCTTCAATTTTAAGTTCCCAGGCGGGGAGAAGTTGTGCAGGGGGTAAAGTTATTCTGCTACACAGGATCAGTTAAGGTCATTGGAATATTATATTATCCTATTGCAACCATTATGAATGTAATAACATGTTATTTCGAAAGATTCCAGGTAGAGGACAAATTATCCAGAGCAAAGGGGAAGTTATCTTACGATATGTTCCGTCCCTGGTTGGGAGGGGGTGTCCAGGGCCACGTTCAGAGTCTGTCTCGGAGGCGCCGTGGAGACGTCTTGCCGATGCCTTTTTGGCCTATTTGCGTTCAGAGTGCGTCTCGGCGACATTGCCGAGACACCTCCCTTTTCTGACTGGAGATGAAAAGTGCCTCGAAAATGGCAGCCGTATTCAGTAATTTCAGCCAATCACAGTGCAGCTTTTCCATTGCAAATGTCCACCACCTATTTCGAGACAACAAATTGCTTTTGCCGTTCAAACTATCATGACGTCATGGCCATCTCCATGGCGCCTCCGAGACGGACCCTGAACACGGCTCAGGAAGGGGGGGGGGAAGTTATTCTATTACACCGGATAAGTTGCCCCCTGGATAAGTCCCCCCCTTCTCCGGGGGCGGAACTTGTCCTAGTCCTAACTGCCACCAATCGGTACGTGCCTTGATATCACTTTAGATGTTGCAAGGATGTAAAACCCCAACACACAAGGAAACTATCAGCGGGTAGGTTGGCAGTTGAAATCGTCTATTCAGTTGCAAGCAGATATGATATGCTGGGAAGACACAAACACTAACCAGCTAACCCAGCTAACCGTCTATCACATTATTTGTTTTAAATGCACACACAGTGCCAACTGTGCTCTTGTTCATCATCGCTTTGTAAAATATTTGGGAATTGGGGATGATTTTTATTTAGTGCTATGAAGCCAACAGGCTGCTGGGTACCAGCTAACTAGGTTGCCTGACTGGTATCCGGCTGCATTGGTACTCTGTAGCCAATGGGCTGCTGGCTACAAGCTAAAGTCACCTGACTGATACCCGGATTAGAACCTATAAATAAGGGTGCAGGTCACAGCTCTCTCTCTTTGACCGTGGCCAGCAGCCAGTCCAGACTATGTACATGTGCCTGTAGCAACTATGTTGAGATTAAAACCACTGTGTGAGTACAATGTTGTCTTCTTGTGGATGTTTCAGACACTGAGCCTACCAGGATAGCAGCAGTAGATAACTTTATTTATAAAACAGAAACACAAACATTTGAACTTGTTGTGTCTGCGTGAGCTTAATCATTGAATCCCTATCGAATCAATATTTTGATTCGTGCTAGATAGGTGTAATGTATGTAATGTATGTAATGTATGCGCACATAACTAATTAGCCAGATCCAACTGATGTAGTGTTTTGGGTTGGGATGATCTTTTTCCCTTCCTCGATTGGCTAAAAATATTTATTTAAACAAATTGTCCTTTCTAGGTTGGCTGACAACTAAAATAATTGACAATAATGTCAAAGAAATGACGTACAAAATATATACTTGTCACTAGATAGCCGTTTAATGCTGATTTGGTACATCAATCTTTTATTCAACTTCCCATCCTAACAGCCAATAAGAAGGCAGCATGCACCTCTGAACACCCTCCATACATGGAAGTCAAACCAGAGCAATATACAGGAATCAAACACTGTACACTATACAGCATAGGCTGATCCTACACTTTGCAGGTATTGCAATACCTCAGGGAGTTTGACGCCCCTGCCCTGCAGAGTTGTAAACCACTGCCTTGTGGTACAGGTTCTTGACAGAACCGAAGGCTAAGGGAGCAAACGCCTAAACAGAAAACCATGTCACTGTGGCAGCATTAAGGGCAGTTGATGTATGGAACTCCCAAATCTCCCGACCAGCCACTGCAGGGACAAATAGTTTTGCGCCTGTCCTGACATGTTCTTGCCGGTGAGAAACCTCTATTTGCTCCCCGAGAGAGTGCCGCTGGTAACTTGCAAAAGCCAGCAGCACTTCAACACTTTTGCAGGCAGCTTTCATGAAATGTGAGAGCGGCAGTCAAGTACTGAAAGCAGTCTTTGTCACATCGCAACCGACAGCATGATGATTATGACACTTTTAATGTTCAGAATGGGGTGTGCTGCACACAATGCAGCACATTCCACTTCCCTATCAACATTTACAAACCAAATGTGATCGCTTCAACGGCTGGAAGACCAGTGCCTTAGCACTGACAAAATATGTGTTCAGATGAATAAAATACTTACCACCCCACACCCTAAAAAAAAAAGAAACAGCCTGCATTCCTTCCGCTGCTCTAACACTCACACACCTGGGGGGGGGGGGCCATCTAACTATAAAACCATCGACCATTGAGGCATTAATCCGTTATCTCTCACAATTCCTTCACAAGATTGCAATATTATCGGAAATTCTGATCCATAAGTTATGTGTTATCTTGACAAATCCAGCTCCTATATATACTGACTCGGCGTATCACTGATTCATTTGGTGACATTGAACTATGACAAAGACTTAACAAAACCATTATAAATAAACACTTCACTATAGTACTAAAGTGTTGTACAACTAAAATAATGTACCTCATATCACTTTACATATTGTGTCATGTGTATTTTAATTATGCTACAAAAGTCATGTCTAACTAACTCTACCACTCACGGCTGGAACCAGTCCTACGGCACTAAGAAATAGCATATCAATAAATTGATTGACCCCCCAAAAGATATATCTCTCTATCTTGAAGATTTATACTGCCTATTATGGATAAGTCTGAATAGTCTTGTTTTCACCATTAGACAGTTAGTCGATTGAAAGCCAAGGGATTTTGAACCTCCCACACCACATAGACACAGCCTTTAATGACGCTGTAAGTTATACTCAGCGGGGGAAATCCAAATTGGCTGAGGTGATGAAATCCAAGGTGGCAGAGATGATGGCATGGGGAATCGAACAACCAACCTTCAGATTAGGAGTATGACCTAGAAAAAAGTCAGACACCCTAACCAGTCCGCTAGAGAGAAGAAAAGATATATTATATACATTCCACTCACCAGCTCGATATGGCTGCTCCTGGTTGTCAACAACATGGACGTTCGTCATCGCCTGAGTACTGGTGCGTGGAACAGAGTATCAATTCTTAAGGTAATTCTTTCTCAGCAGGCTTAGAGGTTTCTGGATACAATGCTCAGAAGTGGTTCAGTAAAGATGTGTGGGTAGCCATCAAATGGACTCTGGCGTGTGAGCAGCTGAGGTGTGTTAACTGTATGTAGAGGGCTTCAGCTCTCAATAGAGGACTTGGTTTGTGAGCAGGTCAGGCTTGTGAGCTGCCTTTAATGATGGTTACAGTTCAGTGAGGAACTCACAATGGGGAACCTACTATGTGAGCAACTGAGGCTTGTGAGCAGCACTAAGAGGGTTTGAGCTCTCAATAGGGAACTTGATGTGTGAGCAAGTCAGCCTTGTGAGCTGCCTTTAATAGGGGTTGCACTTCAGTGAGCAGCTCACAATAGGAAACCGTACGAGCAGCTCAGGATTGTGAGCTGAGTTTAATAGGGGTTATAGTTTCGTCATTTGCTCTGAATAGATAACCTGGTGCATGAGCAGTTCAGGCTTGTGAGCTGAGTTTAATAGGGCATATAGTTTCGTCAGTAGCTCTGAATAGATAACCTGGTGTATGAGCAGTTCAGGCTCATGAGCTGAGTTTAATAGGGGCTATTGTTTCGTCAGTAAATATGAATAAATAACCTGGTGTACGAGCAGTTCAGGCTTGTGAGCTGATATTAATGATTGCTTCAGTTATGTGAGTAGCTCATACAAAAGAACCTAGTATGTGAGCAGCTCGGTCTTGGGAGCTGTCATTAGAGTTATTTGAACATCTCACAATAGGTGTCCTAGCATGTGAGCAGTTGATGCTTTGGATCAGCCATTAATAGGGAACACATGTTCGTGGCAGCTATCAATAGGCAACCAGTTATATGAGCAGCTGAGGCTTGTGAGCACCCTCTAGATTGGTACAGTTATTTGAGTAGCTCACAATAAGGAACCTAGTGTGGGATCAAGTGCGGCTTATAACCAGACTGGATAGGGAGCACAGTCCTGTGAGAAGCACTCAATAAGGAACCTACCATTTGAGCAAGTCAGGCTTATAAGCATCCTAGATAGGATTGGTTATTTGTTGGAGTTTGACGTCCTGGCAACACCTAATGTCATATCTGGACGGTCCCCTGAGAAAGTCCCGTGAAAAGCTATAAATAGGTAACGCGGAATGTGGGTAACTACCAAATCAGGCACTGTGAAAAGCTCCCAATAAGGACCCAGTTATGTGAGCAGCTCTTTGCGAAGACATCCTGCCAATCCTGTCAATGCCTCCCTGAGCAGCTCGAGGTATAGCAGCAGCAGATCCGGTTCCCGAGGATGTGTAGCGTACACCAGTCATGGCTTCAGGAATCACTCGGCCGTGGCGTGGTGGTGTTCGGATTATCCAGTCTCACCAAGCAGCACCGATTATCTTACTTAGTCCATGGTCTTTACACAAACAAATCTCCCATCAGTGTGGGGTGAAGTTGATTTGATTCAACCCACATAATCCTGTGCACATGCAACATAACCGTCAGCCCTTGAGGCAAGGCTACATTCCCAGAGCTGAGCAGATCGGGAAGTGTCTCAAGAGCTGCTCGGTTGAGTATAGGAGTGGGGGAGGTGAAGGGGGCTGGGGGAGGGTCTAGGAGAGGCGGAGGGGTAGGGGGAGGGGAGGGGGAGGGGTAGGGGTAGGGGAGTGGGTGGGGAATGGGGGAGATTGTGGGGGACGGGGAGCAGGAGGGGAGGGGCAGGGAGGAGGACGGGGGAAGGGGCTGGGCGCTCAGCCAGCACCTGGTCTCAGTAACAATTCATCGAGGACTTAAGGCGTACTAAGAAATTACAACCGGGTTTAGATAGGCCTTGGGTATAGCCGGTCACTATGGTGGCTCATCTGTTGGATACCTGGTGTATATATATAAACACACACGTGTATATATATATATGTATATATACATATGCATCACTATAAAGTCGCAATGAATGCGCACTATCACAAGTCGGTAGCCGTCCGGATATGACCTTAGACGTTGCCAGGACGTAACACTCCGACAACCGACACACACACACAGACACCCACACACATATATCTATATTCTGTATAAGAATTATACAAGTATAATAAGCTGGAATATCCCTCCTTTCCCTCATCACTCCCTCAGCTCCATGGACTGATGAAGTCTGTCCTAGTCATCCACTGCTCCAGCCTCCCCAACCCCAGCTCCGATGGTGGCGCCACCACCCCTCCACACTGTAACCACCACTCACTGTACCACTGGGGGAAAAGAAATATATGCAATTAATTCTGGTGGCCATATATATGTACTGGGGTGATCGGTGAAACGCGGATAAGGTTTTCTCAGGTCAGCAGACCATGCAACCACACTGACTTTGTTACTCCTCCCCCATCCCCCTCCCTCCCTCCTCCCCCCTCCCCCCCTACCCTTCCGCCTCCTCCATTCATCCCACTAGGGTCAGGTGAGAATCAAGTCAGATATGTTACATTCAGGTAAAATCAGACACAAAGAAAAAGAAAAGAAACTAGAATTCTAAAAAGCACCCGCCAAACTGTGAGGAGAGCTTGAAGGACTGATCATATATATGTATGTGTATATATATATGACTATATATGAGTCAGGCTCACGAAAATAGGCCAATTGGGGAAAGTTGTCAGCGTAAAGCATTGGATGTCGGCGTCAAACGTAATAATTATAGTTTAGCATTGACAGAGGTGTTGGAAAGTCCTTAAATTTATCCTGAATCTAAAGGTAGAGAAAATACAACAACCTTATTTGTTTCTAGGATAATTTAATATAAAACAAAGAAATGCACTACAGTTTAAGAATTGCAACGTCGACATCTGTTAAAGTTGTTGGCGTCGAGCATTGGATGTCGGAGTCAAACGGTATAATTATAGTTTAGCATTGACAGAGGTGTTGCAAAGTCCTTAAATTTATCCTGAATGTAAAGATCGAGAAAATACAACAACCTTATTTGTTTCTAGGATAATTTAATATGAAACAAAGAACTGCACTACACTTTAAGAATTGCGACGCCGACATCTTAAATTAAATGCCAATTGGCCCATTTTCGTGAGGCAGATACATATATATAACTGGTAGACTGCAGCAACTAGCAATGGTGATTGTTAAGCTTGGTATATACACACTAGGTGTGGGTTGAATGGTGGGTGGGTCAGTATATATATATATATATAAATAATTACACACTTCACTTATTAATGTTGTAATATGCAATCTTAAACTAGACATAAACAAACACAAAGCGAGTTTCAATGATGGCTCCGTATATATTTAGCCGTCCTGATATGACCGTAGATGTTGCTAGGACGTAAAACAACAACAAACAAACAAACCCTGTATATTTAATGATTTCACGCCACATTTAATCTTGTACCAGACGCGCTGGCCGAATCAGTAGGGCGCAGGCTTCCCATGCGGAAGGTCGGGAGTTCGATTCGCGGTCGAGTCAAGCCAATGACTTATAACATTGATACTTTTCGCTTCCTAGCCAGGTGCTCTGCATTATTAGGATAGGGCAAGGATTGGTTAGCTCAGTGTCAGGATAATGTGAGTGAGTGGGACATCAGGTCATGGTAATGTCGAAAGCGACCGTAGGTGGCACCAGCGTCGGGTTCAATTGCGTTGTAGGTCATCCGCTGGTATCGCACTTCCAACATTGAATTTAATAATTGTGATCTCTGGGTTTTTATATTCACATAATACATTATACAGCATATATATACATATGTATATACATATATTTATATGTGTTCATGGCTGGATTAAGGTTTGCCTATTAATCTGTGCAGCTAAATCATGCCCAACTTTAGCTTAATTTGACTACAACACATAATTACTAATACTATCGTATATGTGAATTAACAAACGATACCATTTGTAGGTCTTGAAATGAATAATATTGTCATAATTCAGCTGACTTGAGCTAGCTGCCGATGACAATATCAGACTACATATACATATATTGTAAATAATCGTAATATCACATGGCTGGAAGACCAGTGCCACGGCGCTGACAAAAGACTTTATTCAATGAATAAACTTTATTTACAACAACAATGAAAAAGAGCTCGTGAGCGAGGTAGTAGTCCTACTTAATGATAGATATTTGATGACCAGGTCCGAACCTACATTCTTCTATGCCCATGTGAACGGTTCAGCCTCACCAGGTGGTACACAGCTCATTACTTATGGAAGCGAGGCTGGGTGGTGGGTGGAGGGAGAGGTAACAGAACATTCTACCTCCTCTCTACAACTCGGCCTTACGGATACAACGGCTGCGGTGCATTCCGTTTTAGCCATAATTTAACAACGCCTGCGCAGCCTTCTGCGCATTCCCAGACGGACGCTTCCGGTCTTATTGTGGTGGTAATAGGTTTATTTCCCCCACCTTTTTGAGTTTCTGACATTTTGTGAGATAAATATATCAGGTTGATCGCTAGAATCTATCTTACTATTAGTTTGAAGTAACTTTCATTTTAAATGGGTAACTTTGGAGATATTTGAAGTATAAACATGCTAAATTAGTTTTGGCAAGCACATCAAACCTCTGACACCATAGGATTCAGCAGTAACACGTTCTATTAAATTGACTCAGTATTCCCTTCTATGTGGCAACAAATGTTTAACAGCTGCACGAATATCTAAGTTAGATATGTAGAATCAAATCTAGATAATTGTTTTGATTCTGAAAATTGTGTGTTTTTATCGGACTATGCAGCTTTAACCAATGAAGGAAACGAAAATAGTATTATTATTATGGATACAATTTCACGTGATTCTCGCAGATATGTTCATCGATACTAAAAGGCTGAGTTTGTTTTACAGTTAAATTATAATTACATTCTGAGAGTAAAATGAATTTTTCTCTACAAAATTGTTTGCTATTGTCATGGGGGGTGATGAAAATGGGAAATATTGCGCCTAGAGTGGGACTCGAACCCACATCTCTTTGCATTCCGGGCCAGTGTGCTAACCATTACACCACCTAGGCTCCCTGATATCAACACACTGTCCATGCCTACCTGTCTATGTGGTTACTTGCCTGAGAGGTCAGTGCAGCCCACTACACTCGTCCCCCTGGAATTGTAAGTCTTTTAAATGGTCATTTAATGCTTACAATTACATACATACAGGCAATGCACTTACACATACATACACAGGGTAGGTTCAACAACCATACAGCGTGCAGCTTGTACAGAATCATGGTCACGGCAACCAGTGTCATGGGGGTGATGAAAATGGGAAATATTGTGCCTAGAGTGGGACTCGAACCCACATCTCTTTGCATTCTGGGCCAGTGTGCTAGCAATTACACCACCTAGGCTCCCTGATATCAACACACTATCCATGCCTACCTGTCTATGTGGTTACTTGCCTGAGATGTCAGTGCAGCCTACTACACTATAAACATTATGAAGTCCGAATTAAATATTTCGCCAATTGCATAGATGATCCGCATTCTGGGAACTGAACTGGTACTCTATCCAGATTTAGAATTGCTTCCTAAATAAAGAAGCTTGGATGGATTTGTTGTCTTAGTTACAGAGTGTTAGTGGAAAGCTGCTCTTGCTAACAGTTCACCAACAACATTTAATTTCGCAGACAACATTTCATAATATTTAATTTACCAAGGACATTTGATTTCACCAACAACATTTAATTTCACCAACACCATTTAATATCACCAACAGAATTTAATATCACCAACAACATTTAATTTCACCAACACCATTTAATATCACGACCACCATTTAATCTCACCAACAACATTTAATATTACCAACACCATTTAATTTCACCAACAACATTTAATATTACCAACACCATTTAATTTCACCAACAACATTTAATATTACCAACACCATTTAATTTCACCAACAACATTTAATTCCCATCCCTGCATCGGATGCCCTGAATCAGACCCCACCTAACACATGCACAACTAAAGCCTGTGAATGAGAGTGAAACACATTAATATACTTAATACTCAATTATATCATTTACAATTAAATTGAAGAGATTAAACCACTATGTTCGATTTAGTTATGTGTATTTATAATTTGATGCAGTGGATACTAGAATTCTGAAACGCCCCCTCCCCGTCCCTTCCAATCCCCTGCTACTCTCCTCCAGGTCTCCTCCTTCCCCACTCTAAGCTATCCCTCCATGCACCCTCCCTCTAACCTCCCGCCTCCCCCTCCCCTCCCTCTGCTACTACTCCAACATGACCTCCCCCCTCCCCTTTCCTCCCTTCCCCTCAATTCCCGTCCTCTCCTTCTCCCCTCCCCTCCCCTCGCCTCCCCTCCCCTCCCCCCTCCCCTCCCCTTCTCCCCTCCCCCCCCCATCTCCCCTCCCCCCTCCCCCCTTCTCCCATCCCCTCCCCTTCCCCTTCTCCCCTCCCCTCCCTCCCCCCCCCCTCCCTTCCGCCTTCCCCCTCCCCTTCTCCCCTCCTTCCCCTCCCCCTCCTCCCTCCCCTCCCCTGCCCTCCCCTCCGCCATCGTCACCCGCCCTCTCACCTCAAGCTGCATTCTACTTCCCACTCCCCTCCACCGCCCCTCACTCCCCCCCCCCTCCCCTCCAGTTTACCGCTCTGCCTCCCCTCCCCTCGCCCTCCTCCACCCCGGCCCTTGGGGTTAGTACCAAAACACACCTGTTGCCACGGCAATGTGCTCACGTGGGTGCATTGTGATCGAGTGGGTGGGGGCGAGGAGGGGTTGCTATTAACAGGCGGGCGTGTTCACATGCAACCGACTCTAGTGAAAGTACTGTGGTTGGGAACAATTCAGGCAGTCCAAGAACACTGGACACTTTGTGTCCAATGAAGCGAGGCCTGCATGCTCAGACATATATATATATATATATATAAATATATATATATAGACCAGACGGGATGGCAGAATGAATTGAGCGTACAATTAGTTTTGGGAGATCGGGGGATCTGATCCCATGGGTTCGTGGGATCGAACCCTGATTGAATCAAACCAGTGACTTAAAAATTGATACTTGTTGATTCCTAGCCAGGCGCTCGGCATTATTAGGATAAGGCAAGGACTGGTTTGCTCAGTGTCAGGATAATGTCAGTGAGTGGATATCGGGTCATGGTGCCGGCGGCCTGATTTCCCAGTGGGGCAGCACTGTAAAAGTCGCCATGAGTGCGCACTGTCAGAAGCCGGTACCTGTCGTTATGTAACCCTATATGTTGCCAGGATACAAAACTCCATCAAACAAGCATATATATATATATTATGTATATCTTCCGGATAGACAATAACACACATGTAGTTGGACGGGATAAAACTCTGGCTGGTACCTCTAAAGGCCCCTCCGTTTAATCAAAAGTTCAAACATCAAAATACAACAGACAAACAATTCAAATCAGTTCAAAAAGCAAAGAATCAAAAGTCAAAAGTCCGGCCGACTGGACACTGAATGCGTGTCATGCCGCCCGAAGTCGCCTCCCCCGCATATCTTCCTCCTGATTGGAGGATAGCCCGACGCCTGCAAAACGGCTCCCCCGCAAATCTTCCTCCTGATTGAAGGATAGCCCGACGCCCGGAAAACGGCTCCCCCACAAATCTTCCTCCTGATTGGCGGAGGCCCGCGTCTCAGCGAACCAAGAGATGGAGTAGTAGAGGCGGGACAGCGACCACCCCCTAGCCAGTCGCGCCACAATAGGCCCCCCTACAGCCTAAATAATATTAGCATAACTAGTTATACCCCAGATAACATTCATTCTACACAACTTAATAAAGGAACATTGGTTGGTTGTTGGAGTCTTACGTCCTGGAAATATCTAAGTTCATATCAGGACGCTGCAACAATAAGAGTGGGTTGGAGATATATATAAGAGGTTAACTGCCTCTATCCTGTGTGCAGAGTGACTGAGCGCAGCCAGACAAGCTATAGCGTTTCCAGGCAGAGGATGAGGTAATCAGCCCAGTTGCATAGTCAATGAACAATTAATAGCAGATCAGTACAGTACATGATTTAGAAATAATAAGGAGTGAACGCTTCTGATAAATTATACTTGTATAATGCTTATACATCACATACATAAATACATACATATATTTTTGTGTGTGATGAATTTATTTACTCTACCCACAACAGTTAACACTTGTTTTTGCCGCTGGACAGCACTAGTCCAATTTGATTAAAATCTTATCATGCAGTTAAACGCATAGATTTTGATAGATTTACGTAGTTAATTGTTTGTGTTGTACTAAGGAAATACACGTCATTAGCCAGCTTTTTGGCGGTAAACATTGGACTCATGCCATGCACCTACTCCTATAGAATCAGGTTGGTCATGAATTTGTTGTTAACCTGTTGGACTCATGAGTTGGTTTTCTAGGTTATATTATTGTTTAGTAGTTTATAAATACCGCATATATCCCAATAGAAGCACGCTACGCAATAGAAGCACACCCCCCATTTCAAGATTGAAAGCACGCACAAATTTACGATCATATTCAGACTGAATGCACATAAAATAAGACAATCCCACTTTATTTCAGAGGCAGGACAAAAACAAATCCATGAACTTCTTAAACTTTGAATAGACGTGCATCGATGTGTCTGCAGTTGTGCAATGCGGGTCTATTGGGACATAAACGGTATATAGAATCCTCCGGTGTGACTGACACTGGTGAACATCCGGTTGAGGAGAGGTGGGCCGAGATGGCACCACCGGTACAGTGTTGCACCTTACGGAGTATAACAATAATCATAATAATAAGTAATATTCCCTTTCGTATCTTTATACTCGTTTAATACGTTATACATCACATACAAATGTGGTGGGTACAAAAACGAACACGGAAAAGAGAGTCACTGATTGAGTAATGTTTAACATCTGGTTAGGGATTATCAGCTCTTGCATAACAAACATTCCTTCGAGGGGGGGGGGGTACGAGTTACAACCGCGCTGTGGGTGCGGCGGGGGGGGGGCACTCCTCCAGTCAGTGGTCGAGTCAGTCACCAATCTAAGTACTGAACGAGACTCAACATTGCTAATGCTTAGGTGACAAATACTGCGGACGCCGTATGGTGCTGCCATCTGTGGTGTGTCTTGCAGTTAATCAAATGTTACAGCATTACAGCCTGCAGTTTATCTCTTCACAAATCGTACGGTTTGTGTTGAATTTAGACATGTATTGAATATACAAAAAAAAGTCATAACTTTAACACAAACGTGAATTTTAAACCATGTTGATATTCATTTTACAACCTTTGCATTGATGTCAACAAAGGTGATCGTACATTGTTGTGGAGTCTGGATTGCCAGGATTGAGGCCTGTGGCATTGTGATTTTTCGAAGTTAAGATAACTACAACTTAAAACAACCGCAACCCTTGCCCTGAGCAAAAAAAACACACGGTGACCACATGGTGACTGTAATCCACTGTCCGGTCACCGTACGGTCTGGCCGATGCGGCGATTTAGTGTCGCCGCAAGCACGCCATAACGCAGTTGTGACCGAGGCATAAAGTTGGGTGATCGGATGAGAATTGATGTTTCTAATGGTGTGACATGGTATGGTATAGTCACTGACATCTGCAGCACATTTACTAAGCGAGATAAGTAGCACCGCTACCATACCATCTAACACTTGACCATACATGTGTACCATTTCTTCCAAAGGGGTTCATTGAACTAGTTTTAACAATAACACTAAGAAACGACACCAAACATTATATTATTCTTATTATCAAGTCGGCACCAAAGTATCGGATTTTAACTGCATCAAATCCTATGAACATAAAAGCTTCACATTCACAACGTATATTAGTACAAAGTTACCCTAACCACGACACCGATAATATAAAATGTACACCCCGTTATCTCTCAATGCTGTTGAGTAACATCACTATTATTTGTTTTCTTCTTTGTGTTGTCCTTGTGTCAAACTCTTGTTGATTTTTGACTAATATAAACATGAATGAATGTAACATAACATGGCCTGAAGACAATTGCCTCAGCGCTGAAAAAATACATTTATTCACTGAATAAAATGATCATTTAACAATTTATTTTAAAAGATTTTCATAGTAGTACATCATAACCGAACCAGATCATAATTTAGCCATATACTATTTATGACAGCTAATGATGGCTTAGAAACTTGACAATTGTCGCTGTCTTTGTAGTTGAACTGTTGATTGAGCTAAACTCACCGGGTCGTCTAAGTTGAACCCCTTAATTACTCAGATGGACATTGCAGCTTACCAATGAGGCACGCAGGGGCGAACATGCCATGCTCACTTCAGCATTGACAAGTCAGGAAAGGATATGGATGAGGGAACACACATTCTCTTTTTTCCGTACCGTATTTTATTGATATTTACAGTTTTATTAGTTCTGTATTAATCTTCCTTAATCATGACCAACCACCACCGATGCCAATAGACCCCTTCCCCTGGCACCACCCTTAACCATCATGAACAAACCATCAACATACCGAACATCCTACACAACTATCAACCTGTTTAAACATATTGAACATTATATAAGACAGACAAAATGTCTCGTCAACTATAAACTTACCATGTTTTATAAGAGGACACATTTAACCCTCAACGATTGCTTGAGTTGCCCCGAATATACACTTTCTACTCGGTGCTGCTCCGCTTTTTTGCATGAACTACTGTGACTGGTGGAGCAGGAGCAAATCCCTTAATTCTACAGGATCGGTGCTGTAAGTGATACAACACTAATCAAACTTAGATTATTTAGACTGTCAATTCCAATAGTAAGATGGCTGGAAGACCAGCACTGGGGCGATATTCAGATGAATAAATACTTTACCAAAAAAACAGATTCCAAGTTAGTCAGCAGGGCTTCTTATTTAATTGGGTTAATTTGTTTTGTGTTGTTATTTCCATGGGGGTGGGTGGGTGGTTTGCATAACTTTTCTTTTGGCATAGGAGGGGAACATTGTGCCTATTGTTGGATTCGAACCCTCACTTATGCAATTCCAGGGTTGGTGTCCTAACCATTAGACTATCTAGGCTCCCTGATGCAATCAACTGACACATGTCTATCTATGTGTAAAGTCCACGGCTTAAATGTGTGGTTGTGTAGGCAGGCTATAGTGAAATCAATGCAAGAGAAAGCAAGAGTATAAAGGGTGAAAGAAGAGAGAGTCAAGCCCTCAGGTTTATTATTTATATGGTACATGGATTCAGTATAGTGTATCACCCCACCCCATTCTCCCAATGAGAAACAAGCATTTCTAGCTCCACCAATGAGAAACAAGCATTCCCAGTCCCCATGGTTACAGTGATCTGCCCACAACCCCCAAGTTGTGTGGCTTCCCTGGCCACCACCTGCCTTGAGCATGCTTGTGCTGATCCTGACTAGCAGAGGGGGGAGGGTGTAGTGCGTAGGGCTCTGAGTGCCCCTTACACACTATCTTACTAGCACCACAATGTCTATTTACCAATCTATCAAGTACCACCAGAAACTACATAAACACATCTATGCACCTGGCCATGCATACCTGTTTCACAAATAGAACGTTTGCATTCCCCCACCAAGGCATCATTATCAGAATATCTTACATATGTATGAGGCATTTCACCTAGGGAGGTCAGTGCAGCTCACTACACTCAGATAATCTCGGTCTTGTACTTGAAATTACAAATATCCAGGTAGTGTGCTTAAGCCCCTGTCACATAGCCCTTAGTGGACATAGTTGAAAGTAGTGCGGGCGAACGTGGTTGAACGTAGTTGAACGTAGTTGAACGTAGTTGAACGTAGTTGAACGTGGCTGAACATAGTTGAATGTTGTTGAACGTAGTTGAACGTGGTTGAACGTACTTGAACATACCTGCATCCATACTTGTCCGTGATGTTAACTTGGTAATAATGTGGGTGAGCCGTGATCTCCAATTTAATTTGTGGACGTGTTTGAAAAAGCGGTATGTTATATGCTGAATTTGCATCCGTGATGCTAACGTCTTCTAGCATACACTAGCATACTCTAGCATACTCTAGCATACTCTAGCATACTCTAGTGTAATCTAGCATACTCTAGCGTACTCTAGCGTGCTCTAGCATACTCAAGCGTACTTGGACGAAGCCCTGGTCATGTAGCCATTAATTGACGTAGGTGAATGTAGTGTAGTTGAACGTACCGGCATCCATACCATAACATATTTATCCGTAATGTAAAGTATGTATCCGTACAATAATGTATTTATCCCTACCGTAACGTATTTAGCCTATCATAACGTATTTATCCTACTGTAAACATATTTATGCATACCAAACCCTGCTGTACCTTAACGTATTTCAAAATAGTTTAACATACTTACACCATGTTTGACCCACTTTAATCTATCCTGCGGATCACTATGTCCACTAATGGCTATGTGACCGAGCCGTTACAATATATACACCGGGATGGTTCAATAGTAGACATCACACAGTAAAAGCTGGACTCACTGCTGACATGACTACTTATAGATTGACACATATATATTTTAGGTTAAAATAACCAAGAACAACATACAAAATAGATTGACAAATACATATTTGATGTTAATGTAGTAGAAGGTGGTGGTGGGAGGATGCTGGTGCTGGGGTGGTGTGGTTGTGCGGAGTGAGGTAGGGTGGTGAGGAGTGATGTGGTGGGGAGGTGGTAAGAGGTGGTGGAGGTGGTGGAGGTGGGGTGGTGGTGGTGGTGGGGTGTTGGTGTTTAGGTGTGATAGGGTGAGGGAGGGTGGGGGGGAGTGGTGTGGTTCGGTGTTTGGTGTTGGGTGTGGTGTGGTTGGGGGTGTTGGGTGTGTTGTGGTGGGTGTGTTGGTGTGTTGGTGTGTTGGTGTGTTGGTGTGTGGTGTGTTGGTTGTTGGTGTGTTGTGTGTTGGGGTGTTGGGGTGTTGGGGTGTTGGGGTGTTGGGGTGTTGGGGTGTTGGGGTGTTGGGGTGTTGGGGGTGTTGGGGTGTTGGGGTGTTGGGGTGTTGGGGTGTTGGGGTGTTGGAATGTTGGGGTGTTGGGGTGTTGGGGTGTTGGGGTGTTGGGTTGTTGGGGTGTTGGGGTGTTGGGGTGTTGGGTGTTGGGTGGTTGTTGTTTGGGTGTACGGGTTTTGGGTGTTGGGTGTTGGGGTGTTGGGGTGTTGGGGTGTTGGAGTGAGGAGTGCTGGGTTGGTGGTTGTGGGTTGCTGGTGGAGTTGGTGGAGGTGGTGGAGGTGGGGTAGTGCTGGTGGGGTAGTGGTGGTGGGGTATAGCGGGAGTGGTTGTGAGAGGGGATAGTAGGTTGGTCATGGATGTTGTGGTGGGGTGGTGGTGGTGGAGTGGTGGTTGTGGGGTGATGGTGGTGGAGGGTGATGGTGTGGTGGCGGGGTGGTGACGGTGGGGTAGTGGTGGTCGTCGTGGTGTGGGTGGTTGGGGTGGTGTGGTAATTGTGGGTGGGGTGGTGGTGTGGGAAGTGGTGGGGAGGTGTGTTAACAGTGCGGCTACTGAAGTGAGGATTGGGGGTGTGGTGGGGTGGTGTGTTAATGGTAGGGGTGGCGGTGTCGGGGTGGTGTCTTGGTGTTGGTGGGGTGGGGGTGGTGTTGGTGGTGGGGATGGTGTGGTAATGTTGGGGCTGGTGGGGGTGGTGATGGGGGGGTGGTGGTGAGGGTGGTGTGTTAATGGTAGGGGTGGCGGTGTCGTGGTGATGTCTTGGTGTTGGTGTGGTGGGGGTGGTGTTGGTGGTGGGGGTTGTGTGGTAATGGTGGAGCGTGGTGGGGTTGTGGTGTATTTTCTATTTTAATCACCCCCAACAACATTGGTTGCGGTGACCGGGATCATGTATCAGGTATGCGCTGTATGATTCTCAAACCTATCCTATATTTGCATTAAACAAAATGTAAACTATTTAAAAGACTTACAATTCCAGGGCTACGACTGTAGTAGTCTGCAGTGAACTCTGATACACGGCTCCACATGAAGGCATGGATAGAGTTGGTTGGTTGGTTGTTGAAGTGTTGTCCTGGCAACATCTAAGGTCATATCAGGACGGGTACCGACTTCTGACAATGCACACTCATGGCAACCTTATAGTGCTGCCTCACTGGAACACCAGGCTGCCATCACCATGCCCTGATATCCCAGTCACATTATCCTAACACTGAGCCAACCAGTCCTTGCCCTATCCTAATAATGCCAAGCACCAGGAAGTGACAAGTATTTATTTATATTTGTTGGTAAATATGTTTATTCTGCTGAATAGGTCTTTTGTCAGTGCCAAAGCACTGGTCTTCCAGCCATTTTTCAATTCAGGGTTATTTACACAAAAGGTATATAGAATAAGGTATACAATAACTCTTGCATACACAATTTGCAGCATGTAGCGCAATGAAATTCTGCAATCCAAAAGTTCCATAGCAATATGCTAACAGTAGTGTCATATAACTAGATCAATATTAGTCAGATCAATGTGAGTATTTACATAGTATTTAGAATGTAAGCAGAAGTTATCTTCTCTATTCAGTTGGTACAGTTGTAGTAAGTTTTGATGTTCAGTTGCAGTTAGGCAAGCGGTATATAACTATCAGTTTGGTAGAAATATTCTAGTGTAACTCTAGTGTAGTTAGTTATGTGAGTTTATGAATTATGTTGTTGGGGTGGGGTTGTTAATAATACCCTGACCAGTGAAGCAGTGGGACCAATCCCAGTGCATTTAGGTCTTATATTTTACATTTTTATTTGGACTGTCTCTGTCATTGTATATGGTTGACTGGAAATGACAGAGGAACATCAACAAATTAAAAAAATTAAAAAGGGGGGGGGGGAACCGAGGCTGAGGGTGCGGTGGTCTGCCACTTACGGTTGGTGACGCCATGGAACATACTTTACTGTAACTACATAAGGGCCTGCCCAATCCAATGTACTCTAGGTAAGAGGACACTGCCCTGGTTCTGGCTGGTAGGTTGTTCCACATCATGCTGCCTTTGTAAATTGGTGCTTTAATTAGTTTGTTTGTGGAAGGCTTGGGGACTTTGAGTAGAGTGGAATCAACCCATCTAGTATTCCTTTTTGTGTTGTCTATATATTGGGTCTCTCTGGCTCTTCTGTACATAAGTGATAGGAGATGTGAATCTCTTTTAACCGTTACGTAATCTAGGTTTGCTTTGATATGCATTTCCTTTACACTTAGTGTTTTGCCCCAATAAATTGTTCTTAACGCCTGATTTTGGATCCTTTGTAGCTTAGTCAGTTTCTGCTTCATGAGCAATCCATAAATCATATCATTATAGTCTATTATTGGTACAACTGTTGATTTATATAGCAACAGGGCAGTGTTTTCACTTATGAAGCTCCGCATCTTCCTGATCTTTGTCATTTTTAGTGGAAATGATCGAGTTAGTCTAGCCAGCTGTTGATTCCCTTTTAAGGTAGAATCAATCACTGTTCCTGAGTACTTGTATGTGCTTCCATCCTTAATTTGGTTTCTGCCAATATGCAGTGTAATGGGTTGTGCTCTTGCCTTCCTTGCTTTGGTGCCTAAATGACAAACGCAGTTTTATTGGTGTTAAGGGATAGTTTGTTTTCACTACACCACATGTTAACCCTGGTCAGCACTGTCCAAACCTGATCCGTTGCTATTTGGAAATCTTTATTGTGTACTGTGAGTGCTGCATCGCCTGCAAATAATGTGAATGTTGCATCCTCTGATACTTGGGGTATATCATTTATAAAGATTAAAAACAGAAGGGGTCCCAGGGTTGAACCCTGCGGAACTCCAGTTTCATTAAGTGTTGTGTATTGTTTCCTATTAGTTAAGTAGTTGGCCATGAATGTACAGTTTTTCTTCCCCAGTCCTGGATTTTCTATGGTCAATTGTATTGAAAGGTTTTTTTAAGTTGAGGTATACTGCAATTATAAGTTCACCTTTGTCCATGTTGGTAAATAACTCATCCATAAGATAGGCCAATGCACTAGTTGTTGATCTGTCTTTTCTAAATCCATTTTGTTGGGTGGTTAGGTAATTGGAAGACTGTTTTTATCTCATCATGTATTATTTGTTCTATGATTTTTGCCAGGAAGAGGGACAATAGATATTGGACGCAGCTAACTCAGTATCTTGAGTTATTGGCCTTTAGGATGGGTGAAACTGTAGCTAGTTTACAGCTTTCCGGAAAAATACCAGTGTTGACCACTAGGTTATACAGGTGGGTGAATTCATTTATAAGTGCAGTAATTGAAACCTTCATTAGGATTGAGCTGATGTTTTAATGCCAGATGACTTATATGCTGATGCAGCATTAACCTTTCTGAGGATTTGCTGCTATGTTATCTCAGTCAAATCATACGTCTGATCATTAGTGGTGACCATGTAGGTGTTCTGACTATCTACAGCCTGGTCAAACTATAAGTAATAGGTACAGAGCATGGCAGCTCCATATTCTAAGAGAGTACTTGACATGGCAGATAACCAGCTGACATCTTCTAATCCCTGCAGCATGGTAGCCATATATACTAAAATATAGTATACGTAATAGGCACACAACATAACCACCAACCACTTGACACACCATTGGCATGTAGTATGGCAGTTATACACTGTACCTTCTCGCTCCTACTCAGCACCCCTGCTGCTGTGGCGTATATGTTGTAGGAACGGCTCCAGGCTTTCCAGTTAGCCGCCAAGTCCTCGTTCAGGTTCAGTGCTGCGGGGGGTTTCAACCCTGAGAGAGCCATTTTTGCTTCAGCTTCCCGCGTCTGACACCATGTAATGATCACGAACCGACTCTACACAACGACATCTAGTTTCATAATCCTTTATTCGGGTGCTGCGCAGTCGGCGCTGCCGGCCCGTTCAGGGTTTCAGTTTCGGGTCCCCGCGTCGTACATACATTACATACTTTGCTTTTGCTGTTGATGTGTGTGTGTGTTTGATTTATAATGTGTAAATCACTCTAAAACCGCTGTTGAGTTGAGTGAACTGATAGAATCCCCTATATTCACTCACCAGCACACAAATAGATAGATGGGGGATTCACCTGGTACTCATGTACTACAAGGGTGAATCTTTTATCTAACAAATAGAAAGCATCGTCGATCGATCGGTGGACACAAATACAGCAGGTAGGCCTGACCGTTAAAATTTAAAAATTTAAATTTAAAAAAAACAACCCAAAAACCTAGCCAGCATTGGCCTATTCTTACCAGGAAAGTGCACAAAGGCATAGCCCTAAGCACTATGATTTAGGTATCATTGAAAAAGACTTTCCAATACCGTTGCAGTGATATATTTTTTGATTGGAATCTATTGACTTTGATATTTTTTGTCACATACCTAATATTAAAACTGACAACAAAATGACAAACCCCCAAAACGGAAATGACTTTGAAGGAAAAGTCCTAACTGCAATTCTAGGAGAAAACATCACAAAGATAATCAAAGACTGGATAATAGATGAAATAAACCAGGCTAAGACAAAACCACACAAATCGAAACCGGAAGATGACACCAGGTCAGTCACGGAAAATGTGAGCATGGAGAATGCTGGAATAAATGTTGAAATACCCAAGGACACGATCCAAAGCCTCAAAAAAGAACTTAACAAACTACAGACAGCATACAACAGTCTAACACTGGAATGTGCTTGGTACAAGGCAAACTACAAAAACAGAGGTGACGAAGCACAAAACAAGAAAGATGAACCCAAAAGATGTTGCAACACAACAACAAATGGTAAAAATACTCTACCACAAACAGCAGTGGAAACAGTACAGCAAACAGCAGTGGAAAACAAAAAACTAAACATAATCATACAGGGCATCCCCGAAAAAGAAGGTGAGTCCATGGAAAGCACGATCTCAAACCTACTAAAAAAAGCTGAATGCTCTTTCGATTGGACAGTAGTAAAAAAAGCCTACAGACTGGGAAAAAAGAACAGGAAAAGAACAACAAATGAAGGACCAAACAAACAAAACGACGAATCCGGAGAATCGAGCAAGGAAAATCATGAGGCAAACCCCAATGACAACACTAAAGAGCAGCCAAAGGAGCCCAGGCCGAGAGGGATAACAATCCACCTAGAAAAGGAAAGCCAAAAAAGGGAACTGTTCAGAAACAAACAAAAACTGAACAATGAGCAAGATTTAAAGAATGTCACACTCAGGCCAGACAGGACTGAAAAGGAGATGTTAGACGAAAAGACGGTACAGCAAATCTACACACTGGCCAGGGAAAAGAATGACAAAACCACAGCCAGAATGAGAGGAAAAAACTTCGAAATAGAAGGAATAATATACAAACCGATGGAATTTGAGAACATAAAGGTTGAAGGAATAAACCCGGAGAATGCGGCGACAAGAGAACACAGCTGGGGTATTTCCTTCCAGGGTCACAACGCCCCCTACAGCAACCTTTTCAAATGCAAAATAAAGGGAAAAGATGGCAAAATCTACAACTCTGCTGAACAGTACTACTGCTCAGTAATGGCTAAATACCACAATAAATTCGATGTCATGTGGCTCATTGAAGCAACTGAAAACCCATATACCATCAAAGCACTAGGAAAAAAAGTATGGCGGTCACCAGACTGGATAAAAACAAATGAAAAAGTGATGGAGGACATTGTAATGGCCAAATTCACACAAAATGATGAACTAAAAGAGAAAATCTTGAACGCGCCTGGGAAGGCCTTCAGGGAATGCACGAGATGCCCCTACTGGGGCACAGGACTATTCCTCCAAAATGCAGATGCAGGAGAAACAGTCAAACCAGGTTATCAAAATAAAATGGGTGAAATCCTCGAAAAAACAAGGGACACCATCCGGGCTAACTGCCAGATATCGAGGTAAGTACAATATAAAGGTAAAAAATAAAATAAAATAAATTTAAATAAAGGTAATATACTATGTAAAAGCAGAATACACCAAGCCTACGAGGCGGACGAAACACTAACAGCGAAATTGGTATTGCGACAAAAAACATAAAATTCTCTCTGGCCACTATACAAATACAAATGCTGCGCAGAATCAACAACGTGTTTGCACGCACTGGCGGCACAAGTATTGACAGCAAAGCAAGGTAGGTGACCATGAAAATAAATACAAAGCTTGAAAATAAAATTGCTTTTAGTCATTAAGAGCACAAACAAAATCCCTTCTCTAATCCACACTAGAGAAAAGTAACCCACCTCCAGCACAAGAGGCTATTTCATACCTAACTGCCGCGAGAACATGGTTGAGGAGATTGACTGCAGACTAGGCAGGGGCATGCATTTTGCGCAGCAAAATTGACAGCATTAAGCTGCACTTAAATATCTGTAAATTTGATGTATTGACACTGTCAGAGACATGGTTTCATGAACTACATAGTTACCAACTTCTAGAAATAGATGGGTACAGACTTGTGAGAGAGGATAGAAAAACACTGACCAGTTCAGAAATACAAAAAAGGGGTGGAGGGGTTGCAATATACAGCACAAAAAAACTAAACTCAGAACATAAGACTCTACAAGAAGCAAACAGATCTGACACAAATATTGAATTAGTATGGACACTAATAACAAATGAAAAACAAGCACACATAGCCATAGGGAGTCTATATAGACCACCAAATGGGGACATTGAGGATTTCACCACACAACTTGAAGCATCCCTAGACAATGTGTCAAAACTCACAAAAGCCGAAATATTCCTATTAGG
The DNA here is from genome assembly GCA_030323885.1 of Branchipolynoe longqiensis. NCBI lineage: Eukaryota > Metazoa > Annelida > Polychaeta > Phyllodocida > Polynoidae > Branchipolynoe > Branchipolynoe longqiensis. Next base: position 2,759,924 of record CM059196.1, read on the forward strand.
GGACTTCAATATAAATTACAAAACAAACAACAAGAACAAACACTCACTACAGAACTTACTCAAAGGAAGAGGATTACAGCAACAAATTAGTGAACTAACCAGACTTGGAGAAAACAGCTCAATAATAGACCTAATCATAACAAACTCAAATCATGCCCACACCTCAGGAACTAGGAACTGGGGCATTAGTGACCATGAATTAATATATATTACTAGAAAGAAAATAAAAACCAAAAACAAAACTACTCTCCGTATGGGTAGATCATACAAAAATTACACGAAGGAAGCACTAGCAGCGCACCTAGAAAAAAATTTGAAATTACCAATAACACCTGGCACAGATGTAAATGACCAATGGAATACTATCATTGGGGAAGTGAGAAGTCACCTTGACACTACCTGTCCAATAAAAAAACTTAAAATAAAAAAAAGCCAGGACCAATGGGTAACCCCAGAATTAATCAATGCAATTATGGACAAGCATAAGGCAGGTAAAGTGGCTAAAGCAAGCGGGAGACTTCATCACATAGAAGAGTACCATAAAGCAAGAAATCGAAGCCATAAATCAGTGAGGAAGGCCAAAAGGAAATTTATTATCACTCAAGACCAAAAATGGGGTAAAAACTCGCATAAATTCTGGAACAACGTAAACATCCTAATTCCAAACAACAAAAATAAAGATACAATTACCTTATACAACAATGAGGGAATTGAAATCAGCAACAAGGATACAGCAAACATAATGAACAAACACTTTTCTACCATAGGAAATAAACTATCCAGAAAATTTAACTCTAACTGGGCCACAAGAGCACCGCAACTAAACGTAGTGATAGGGGATTGCGTAACCACAAAAAAAGAAATAAGTGATCTCATAAAAACAGTTGATTGCAATAAGCCATCAGGCATTGAATATATCTCGAGTATAGTACTGAAGGATGCATTCGGATGCATCCCAGAGGCCTTATGTAGCCTATTCAACACATCTTTCAGAGAAGGTACCTATGAAGACTGCTGGAAGGTAGCCAAAGTAACCCCACTCCACAAAGGGGGGGACAAACAAGACCTGGGCAACTATAGACCTATCTCAATACTCCCACTGCCTGGGAAGTTAATGGAGAAAATAATGCATAGGCACATTATGGATCACCTGATCGAACACAAAATACTAAACAGTAAACAAGGCAGATTCAGAAAATACCACTCGACAATTAAAACAATTGCTAACTTAGTAAGCGATATTTCAAATAATATCAATAAAAAGAACCTAGTGGGTGCAGCGTTCATAGACTTCAGCAAAGCCTTTGACATGGTGGATCACACTATCCTAATCAGCAAACTATCCCAAATGGGAATAACGGGAGTAACGGGAAAATGGGTAACAAGCTACCTAAAAAAACAAAAACAATGCACAGCAATAAATGGAACCGTATCAAGTAAGGACAAAATAAGCTGTGGCATACCACAAATGTCAGTCCTGGGACCACTCCTCTTCCTCATATATATAAATGATCTAAACAACTGGCTAGACACTGAAAACATCCAACTATATGCAGATGATACTGTGGTATATACTGCAGGCAAAACATCTGAAGAGATCGAAACAAAACTAAATCAAACACTAATGAAACTAACTGAATGGTGCCATCTAAATAAGATAACTATAAATAGCAATAAATCGAAGACAGTGCTATTCGGTACCAGACTAACCGGTAACAACAAAATAAAATGTCTCCTGGGAAAGAACGAGTTAGAACAGGTAGACAACTACGGATATCTGGGAGTGGACCTGGACAGGCACTTAAACTATGACCTTTGCATAACAAACACTATCAAAAAAGCAAACCATAAAATATGGCTACTGGCAAAACTAAGGTACTACATGACTGAAAGCATGGCAATCAAAATATATAAAGGAATGATCCTTCCCTACTTCGACTACGGTGATGTAGTATACATGGGGGGGAGTACCAAACTACTCAACAAACTACAAGTGATGCAAAATAAAGCCCTTAAAATATGCCTCCAAGTACACAAAAGATATCCCACGATAGAACTACACACAAAATGCAAAGCAACACTATTAACAAGCAGAAGAGAAACACACCTGAAAATACTAGCACACCACTACATCACGAAATCGGATTACACAGTAGCCCCCCGCAGGGACACTAGACACATGGCAGCCCCAATACTCCTAACGGAAAGAAGCAACATGAAAATACATGAGAGAAGTGTATTAACCATGGCAGCACATGCCTGGAATAAACAAAATGTAAAATTACGGGCAATCCGTAACCCTGACCACTACAAAAAATTCTTAAAGAAAACAATTACTTACTGACACAACAAAACCGCACCTGCCCCTGAGCGCCGTCAATGCTTGCTGTGTACTGGCACAGAATGCAAAAGACAGGCCAGGAAAAGTGGTAGGCACTAAACAGAAAAAATAGGAAAATTAGCCCTCCTAAGTATTAAGGAAATCAGGAAAGCTATCACCACATGGCGCAGTCCACCTGGGTATGTGTAATGGCACAAACCAACACAGAAGTGGACAGGCCACGGTCATGCAACTGATATAAAATGGCTAGGCAAACAACACAGCCATCCCACCTGGCCACAGTTCTAAAGGGTCCGAGTATGTTCTAGCACACGAGTGCACTATCTAAGGACAGGGTTTAGGTGAAAGGATGCTGTAACAAATTTACAAAAAAATCTGAATGGAACGGGATCCTCTCCCGCAAGCCTGCATGTCACCCAAGTAGATGTACATAGTAGGCTAAGGTATCATTACTCAGACTAGACAAAAAAAACTGGAAAATTACAAAAAAAATAACATAGGCTATTACTAACAACCAAAATTGCAGAAGGCTGACCCGAGCAGACACAGGTAAACACTCCTGGGCAAAGGAACAGATCAAGACAGCGCCACAGATGTCCAGCGTTGAAAACAAGCACCCTGACAGGAGCTTATACGTTATGGGCAGAGTAAATACCTCGTCAATAAAAAAAAAATTAAAAAAAATTCTAAGATTGTGTTTGACCAACACATACACAGTATGACAGTCAACTAGCTGACCTGGTAGTGTACACATCATGGCAGCTAAATATTCTAAGATACAGTTTGAGTAACAAACAGGCAGACAGTATTACAGCCAGCCAGCCGAAACAGCAGTGGTATATAGTATGAGTTATACATACTAAGATAGTGAGTTATAGGCACACAGTATGACAGCCAACCAGCTGACATAGCGTTGGCATGCAGCATGGAAGCCCCACCTTCTAAGATAGTGGCTGAGTAGCAGGGGCACATGACCACCAAGAAGTTACCACACAAGTATCATGCAGCATAGCAGTTTTATATTCTAAATCACTGTTTTACTGCTTTGACTAGTGGACACAATACAACAATCAGTCAGTGCACCAATGGGATGCAGCATGCCAGTCACATGTCAGGTAGCGTTATAGTGGTGGACACATGGTAGGATAGTTAACCACTTGACAGTGACAGAGTCAACCAAATGTTCTTTGGGTTATGTTCAGTGAGGTTCCTGCTGTTCAACAGGTAGACAACACCCAATAAGTGACACCCAGTCTGTTCAATGCAATATTGGAAACACTGTGGGCTGACAATCAATCATAGCCAGAACACAAGTGTCAGTTCACCTTCACAGGTCCACCAAACTTTAAAAATCATTTGAATCATATCCAGTCTGGCATCCAAGAGTAGTATATAACATGACAGTTATACATTCTGGGATACTTTTTAAATAACACCCTACCTCACTAAATATAAATTAAAAAGTCATCGGTTTGACTCGACCAGGATTCAAACCCATGGGTTCGAATCCCACGATCTACCAAAACATGGATAGGGTGATGCCACAGAAAAGATTGACTCTCTGCAGTGTAATGGTTCGGACACTCGCCCCGTGAGTTCGAATCCCACCTGAAGGGTACTGAAAGGTATTTCCCTTTTTCATCACCCCTCACGACACCAGTCACCCCCCGGGGCCTCCCGCTCGTGCCGACGTGTGTCAACAGTATGGGTGATAATTGAGTTTGTTGACACTGACTTCAGGCTGCTTTGGCGGCAGTCATCATCCGATGGACGTGACAGCGGCGTTGTGTTTGTACAACTGACACAAGATGGAGGTGCAACTGTTTACTTACGTCTATATGTGTGCGTGGTCGAGGAAGAGATGTTCGGAAAATACTTACAGCAAAATAATGAGAATGCATGCACTACAAACAGGTTACTACAAACAGCTTCTGCAAGCAGCATACTACAAACAACTGATTACAAACAACTTACTACAAGCAATGTACTACAAACAACTGATTACAAACAGCTTACTACAAGCAATGTACTACAGACAGCTTCCTGCAAACAATGTACTACAAACAGCTTACTGTAAACTGACTACAACATCTCACTACAAACAACTTATTACAAGCAATTTACCACACACAACTTACTATTGTAGTAGGCTGCACTGACCTCTCAGGCAAGTAACCACATAGACAGGTAGGGATGGGTAGTGTGTTGATATCAGGGAGCCTAGGTGGTGTAATGGTTAGCACACTGGCCCGGAATGCAAAGAGATGTGGGTTCGAGTCCCGCTCTAGGCACAACATTTCCCATTTTCATCACCCCCATGACACTGGTTGCCGTGACCATGATCCTGTACAAGCTACGCGCTGTATGGTTGTTGAACCTACCCTGTGTATGTATACGTAAGTGCATTGCCTGTATGTATGTAATTGTAAGCATTAAATGACCATTTAAAAGACTTACAATTCCAGGGGACGAGTGTAGTAGGCTGCACTGACCTCTCAGGCAAGTAACCACATAGACAGGTAGGGATGGGTAGTGTGTTGATATCAGGGAGCCTAGGTGGTGTAATGGTTAGCACACTGGCCCGGAATGCAAAGAGATGTGGGTTCGAGTCCCGCTCTAGGCACAACATTCCCCATTTTCATCACCCCCATGACATTATGACCAGCTTCCTGCAAACAAATTACTACACACAGGTTACTGTGAACAGCTTGTTACAAACAATGTACTACCTCAGCTTACTACAAACAACTTACTACAAACAGCTTACTGCAGATATCTTACTGCAGATAGCTTGCTACAAAGACCGTACTACATCAGCTTACTACAAACAACTTACTACAAACAGATTACTGCAAACAGCTTACTTGCTACAAAGAATGTACTACATCAGCTTACTACAAACAACTTACTACAAACAGATTACTGCAAACAGCTTACTTGCTACAAAGAATGTACTACATCAGCTTACTACAAACAACTTACTACAAACAGCTTACTACAAACAGCTTGCTACAAAGAATGTAGTACATCAGATCACTACAAACAACTTACTACAAACAGATTACTGCAAACAGCTTACTTGCTACAAAGAATGTAGTACATCAGCTTACTACAAACATCTTACTACAAACAGCTTACTGCAAACAGCGTACTTGCTACAAGGAATGTAGTACATCAGCTTACTACAAACAACTTACTACAAACAGCTTACTGCAAACAGCTTGCTACAAAGAATGTAGTACATCAGATCACTACAAACAACTTACTACGCACAGATTACTGCAAACAGCGTACTTGCTACAAACAATGTAGTACATCAGCTTACTACAAACACCTTACTACAAACAGCTTACTGCAAACAGATTGCTACAAAGAATGTAGTACATCAGCTCACTACAAACACCTTACTACAAACAGATTACTACAACCGACTTACTACTAACAGCTTACTAACAGCTTAGTACAACCATCTTACTACCCACAAACAGCTTACTACACACAACTTACTACAAACAACTTACCAGAAACAACTTACCACATACATCTTAGTACAAACAACACACTACAAACAACTTAGTACAAACAGCTTATTATCATCAGCTTACTATAGTGTACTCCAAACCACTTACTACAAACATCCTACAAGATACAGCTTACTACCAACATATTACTTCAAATCGCTTACTACAAACCGCTCACCATGACCATGTGATTGCAAACAGCTCACTACAATACACCCTACTACAAACAACTTACTATGAACAGCTTACTACAAAACTAAATCTCGACAAGCAATGTGTAGGGTAATCGCCCCAACCTAGTGTCTTCACTGAAGTAAACCAACTTCATAGATCGCCTTCTTTTAACCCAATCCAGAGTGGTTTATAAACATTGCCAACACAAATCACCAGGCGCGGTGGCCTAATCGGTAGATCGCAGGCCTCAACTGCGGGAGGTCGGGAGTTCGGTTCTGGGTCGAGTCAAACCACTGACTTTAAAATTGATTCTTGTCGCTTCCTAGCCTTGCTCTTGGCATTAACAGGATAGGGCAAGGACTGGTTAGTTCAGTGTCAGGATAATGTGACTGATTTCCCAGTGGGTCCGCACTATTAAGTTGTCATGAGTGTGCGCTGTCACAACCCAGTACCCATCCTGATATGACCTTTGCTGTTGCCAAGAAGTAAAACTCCAACACCCAACCGGCCAATACAACTGTTAGCAAACAATTAGCAGTCTGACCACGTGCCCCCAACATGGGACGTGCCTTCAGCCGGCTGGCACTCGGTCACGGGTTTTCCTGAAGGTTAATGCAGCTTCAAGGTATTGATAGTAAACCCGGCAGTAGGTCAGCATCAATCAACTGAACGAGGGGGCGATTCACTAACAATTACACTAACCAGATGGGATCACCAAATAAGTTAAGCATCCATCTCCCGCTTTGGTAGATCGTCGGATTCGAATATGTGGTTCGAGTCAAACCAATGACTTAAAGTTGCATAGTCCGATGGCGTTTGAATTTTTGCAATATTTATTTAGATAAATAACTCAAATTGATCATTATAACCTACTAATCATTATGCTGGGGTAATTTTCATGAAAACGTGCTAATTTCGGAGCAAATTGAGCTGAAAGAACCCAAAATCATTTCGGCAAGCTTTCCAAAAGTCCTGTAGCTATGGCACGGATTACCATCTAGCGATGGTCATGTGATGTCAGTTGACCTAGAAATGTGTATGTCTCAGAACCTGATTAATGCCATATATGGTATTGGAAATGAGGGCAAGACAAATCAGGTCACAAGATTTACCTTATTCATTTGTGGCCTTCCTGCCTAATTGCTTCCTCAAAGTAAGGATGAGGTAGTAAATTCACTGATTATTCTGTGTACGCTCTCCTAAACTCGTTAATGCACCAATATCTAAGTCGGGTATAATGAATCAAATGTAGATAAGTATTTTCGTTTTGAAAAATATATATTTCATCGGACCATACAATTTAAAAAATGTATACGTGTCGCTTTCTAGCCAGGCGGTCTGCATTATAAGGATAGGGCAAAGACTGGTTGGCTCAGTGTCAGGATAATGTGACTGAGTGGGTCATGGTGCTGGCAGCCTGGTTTCCCAATGGGGCACCACTATAAAGTGGCCATGAGTGTGCACTGTCACTAGTCGGTACCCGTCCTGATATGACCTTAGATGTTGCCGGGATGTAAAACAACAACGAAACAAACAATGTTATTGGACACTGGCACGTTGGATTAGGAGGGTGTACTGAGTAGGAGGTCTGATATAGGGATGACGTCATGCACAAATAGTATGGAAATGATTCATAATACAAGATGATATCATTTCTAATAGACTTTATTCATTGGCATTGCTTCATTTGAACGGCGTCCTTATATGACCTTAGTTGTTGCGAGGTCGTAAAACTCCAACAACCAACAACCAACCAACGGTATATTATCAAATATTTAATTGATATAGGGTATTGCTTGATTGGTGTTTATTTAACATAATCAGGTGGAGGCATGGGCGGGTGGGTGGGTAAAAAAGAGGTGTATTCTGCACGTGTGTCCACCAGCAGTGGACTAAAGGCCCTGTCACACTACAATGAACGGCGTCAGCGCGTGCTCAATGATCGAAAATTTGCCAGTACATCGGCATTCGTCAAACTTTTCAGTGCAGGGAGATAGAAATGGGTGTATGCACAATGTACACACAATGTCCTAACGTATGGAGAACGTATCTCTGACGTATTGCTAGCATATGAGAGCGTTCATGTGCCTCGCAAAACGTTCGCAAAATGTTCGCAAAATGCTTGCATGCACTCATGGAGTGCTGACCAATGTTACATACGCTAGAAGTATGGTGTATACGTTAAATATGATGGAGATACGGCAGGCATACGTTCGAAGTACATTAGGAGTACGTAATGCATCCATTGGCAGTACGTGGTCTGTACGCGGACTGTACGAGGACTGCACATTCCCACTGACTGGACGTAGGCTAATGTGCAGCAACATATACCAACGTATCCCTAATGTACTCCCAATGTTCGTCGACGTATCCCAAACATACACTCAGCGGATGTTCAATGTACGAACCACACATCGACACACGTTGAAAATTTTGAGCATGCACACAAATTTGTCGGAGCCTTGACATGCGTCGATGTAAGACGACGTATACTGACGCATCCAGAACGTATACGCTGCATGCCCAACATACACGTAACGTACACCGACATGTTGCTAAAAAATCACATACGTTGGCGCACGTTGAGATGAAACGTAGTGTGACAGGCCCTTAATTGGTACAAGCGTCTTGGATTGCCAGGAAGAGTATGTGGGTGAGGTGGAGCGTGACTGGCTGTTGAGTTCGATGCCAGCCAATCAGAGTGGTTGATGGTGAGTGCCGGGTGTTGGGAGGGGTGAATACCTTGCAGTCCCTTGATCCCCAAGCGATCACAGCGAATGAGTGACCCTGCTCATTCAACGCAATTGTATGATCATAACCATTATTTATATTCACATAATGAATTATGTGTCATATATATACATATATATTTGATATATGTGGAGTGGTCGAGCCTTTTATGGAGCCTAAGCCTTTGCTGGCCCACATTGGTTCTCAAGAGTGGGGAAAGGCTTTCGTCTGCTTCCGTCACTGGGGGATATATGCTGTATAAGGTATTATATGAGTATAATAAGGCCAGAAGCTTCCATCTACTTCTAAGCCCTAACTCCTCCCTCAGTCATCTACTGGAGGAGCCTATCTATTCACCTAAAAACTTCCATCCTACTCACACTCAGATCCGTTGGGGGGTGCCACACGTCTGTGCACGCACCACTGCCCCCCCCCCCTCCCCCCACCTACACTCACTTTGATGCCGGATTGTATTCTGGAAAAGAGCTATCCATATGTATAAAGAGCTCTTCATATATATACATGTATTAAGAGCTCTTTTCCAAAACATGATCTAGAAGCTTTTTTTTTTTGATTGGGGATTATCGCATTTTGGTAAAGAGCTCTTCATAGATATGTGATGTATAACGCAGTATACGAGTATAATATACAAGGGTAACATGTATATCCTATATTTCCTATTGCACATTGGTGAAGTGCCCCCCCCCCCACCCAGCTGTAGGGTAAATTGCCAGGCGGGCGCCCCCCTCGCATCACCGGAGGAAATTTGTATATATATAAAATCGAGTGTACATATAATAAGGAGATAATACATTAGGTGGGGTTTGAAAATATCTATAATCTCTGGCTGAGGTCACGAACTTCTGGCCAATAAATTGAAATAGCATGAGTGATGCATGCAGAGACTGATTAATGCACACACAGATAGGTGGCGCCAACAGCGGGTGTAAGGTGGTCATAGCAAGGTAGTTGATGACCAAAATAGGAAGAACCCTGCAGTAGATGACTGACAGTAGAATATAGGATGAGCTGATGTTGGAAAGCTTCCGCTTAATTATATTCATATAGTTCTTATACAACACATATTATTAGTTATTAGGGAGAGAAAGGAACAAGACAAGACAATACATATTAAGATGGATCAAGTAGTTTCTCTGGCTGGCTTTAAATAGACCTACCTTTATTAACAATTGTGTTAACTTGAAACCTTGTCACCATCTGGTCGATAGCCGTTGAAACTGGTGGCGGCTGGACGCATGAGCAGTTCCCAGCAACAAAGCAGACCTAACCAGTCGCCAGGTCGCTTCACCTCAGGTTTGCTTTCCCGCCAGAAGGTGGTGGGTTCGAATCCCATTCCACCACCCGGATAACAGAGTGGGCACCATTCCTAATAACACTGGTATAAATTCTGTATACATCCTATTTATTTCATCAATGTTTAAGCGTGGCGAACAATAGTTGTGGGTTCACTGATAGACAGGACTTCCGGGCACCAGAGATTTACGGGTGTAAGGGTGCCTGGAGTGCTGCTGCATATTGATCAAGCCCCGATCAGTGTCAATTCATATTGGAATCATGTACTACTCACATACCTCCTGATATGACCTTAGATGTTGCCAGGACGTAAGTCTCCAACAACCAACCAACCAACTACGCACAAATTAGGAAATCATTCTGAACTTTTACTTAATCGAATGCTGGACTGGCTTACTATTGTCGTTGGGTTCTGGGACAACATGAGGGATAGAAAGCATAGAGTGGGACTCGAACCCCCAGTTCTGCCATTCCATGTTGAACATCCTAACCACTGTTTGAATTGAAAGTATTATTGATCGGTGAAACGGTGGTGCATTGAAGTCACAGAAAGTCTCCAATCAGCTTCGTGCAAGTCTCACCCAACTATCGAGGCAGTCTCCCAACAGTTTAACAGCAGTATTGTCCACCTCTCCAGGGAGTCTCCGAACAGTTTAACAACAGTATCGCCAACTCTCGAGGGAATATTCCAACAGTTTAACAGCAGTGTCGCACAAGTCTCAAGGGAGTCTCCCAACAGTTTAACAGCAGTATCACACCAGTCTTGGGGGAGTCTCCCAACAGTTTAACAGCAGTATTGCCCACCTCTTGAGGGAGTCTCCCAACAGTATAACAGCAGTATCACACCAGTCTCAAGTGAGTCTCCCAACAGTTTAACAGCAGTATCGCACCATTCTTGATGGAGTCTCCCAACAGTTTAACAACAGTATCACCCAACTCTCGAGGGAGTCTCCCAACAGTTTAACAGCAGTATGCGACATCATGCGACATATGCGTTCAATCATGAGGCTAACCTGGAAGGACAAAGTGACAAATAAGGAAATACTCAAACGGACGGGGCTGCCCTCTATGGAAGATCTTCTGATCAAAAAGAATGTCCAGTCCACCAGAGATTCTTTACTCTCAACTGTCTTCTGGTTACAGAAAGAGAGGGCACCCTCGTTTCCGAGTCAAGGATACCATCAAGAGAAACCTGAAGCTGAGAGAAATTAAGACCGAGTCATGGACATAACTCACACCGCAGAGAGCTAAATGGAGAGTGGCAGTCAAGTAATGAAAGCAGTCTTTATTGCATCGTGACCGACATGATGATGATGATGATGATCGCACCAGTCTTGAAGGAGTCTCCCAACAGTTTAACAGCAGTATCACACCAGTCTCAAGCGAGTCTCCCAACAGTTTAACAGCAGTATCGCACCAGTCTCAAGGGAGTCTCCCAACAGTTTAACAGCAGTATCGCACCAGTCTCAAGGGAGTCTCCCAACAGTTTAACAGCAGTATCGCGCCACTCTCACTGCCTCTTCACAACAGTCTCACTGCATTTCACAAATTAAGGCAGTAATCTCCCAACAATCTCAGAGTAGTCTCAAATTAGTTTCACAACAGGCTCACAATAGTTTCATATTAGTTTCACAACATTCGCAGGATAGTATTTAGATTAGTTTCAAAACAGTTCTACACGAGTCTCTAGCCTAGTTTCCCAACAGTCTGACACGAGTCACACCATTCTCACAATAGTTTCCTATTAGGTTCACATTCTCCCAATAGTTTTGCATCAGTTTCACAACAGTCTCACATTAGTCTCTAGTTTAGTTTCAAAACAGTCTCACAATAGTCACTAGCTTAGTTTCACTAGTCCCACAATAGTCTTACATTAATTTCACAGTAGTCTCACAATAGTCTCACATTCGTTTCACAACAGTCTCACAGTATTCTCACAATAGTCTCACAATAGTCTCACAATAGTCTCACAACAGTCTCACAGTAGTCTTACAATAGTCTCACAATAGTCTCACAGTAGTCTCACAGTACTCTCACAATAGTCTCCCAATAGTCCCACATTCGTTTCGCAACAGTATCACAGTATTCTCACAATAGTCTCACAATAGTCTCACAGTAGTCTCATGATAATCTCACAACAGTCTCACAGTAGTCTTACAATAGTCTCACAATAGTCCCACAGTAGTCTCACAATATTCTCACAATAGTCTGAGAATAGTCTGACAACAGTCACAGAGTAGTCTCACAATAGTCTCACAATAGTATCACAGTCCATTCACAATAGTCTCACATTAGCCTCACAATAGTCTCACAGTAGTCTCACAATAGTCTCAGAGTAGTCTCAGAGTAGTCTCAGAGTAGTCTCACAGTAGTCTCACAGTAGTCTCACAGTAGTCTCACAGTAGTCTCACAATAGTCTCACAGTAGTCTCACAGTAGTCTCACAGTAGTCTCACATTATTCTCACAATAGCCTCACATAGGTCTCACAATAGTCTCACAGTAGTCTCACAGTAGTATTGTCGTGGGGGTGATGAAAATGGAAATATTGTGCCTAGAGCGGGACTCGAACCCACATCTCTTTGCATTCCAGGCCAGTGTACTAACCATTACACCACCTAGGCTCCCTAATATCAATACACTCCCCACGTCTACCTGTCTATGTGGTTACTTGCCTGAGAGGTCAGTGCAGACCACTACACTCGTCCCCCTGGAATTGTAAGTCTTGTAATGCTTACAATTACATACATACAGGCAATGCACTAACACATACATACACAGGGTAGGTTCAACAACCATACAGCGCATAGCTTGTACAGGATCCTGGTCACGGCAACCAGTGTCATGGGGGTGATGAAAATGGGAAATATTGCGCCTAGAGCGGGACTCGAACCCACATCTCTTTGCATTCCGGGCCAGTGTGCTAACCATTACACCACCTAGGCTCCCTGATATCAATACACTCCCCACGCCTACCTGTCTATGTGGTTACTTGCCTGAGAGGTCAGTGCAGACCACTACAGTATCAAAACAGTCTCACAATATTCTCACAATAGTCTCACAATAGTCTGACAGTAGTCTCACAATAGTCTGACAGTAGTCTCACAATAGTCTCACAATAGTCTCACATTAGTCTCACAGTAGTCTCACAGTAGTCTCACAGTAGTCTTCCAATAGTCTCACAACAATTTCACATTAGTCTCACAATAGTCTCACAATAGTCTCACAGTAGTCTCACACTAGTCTCACTATAATCTCACAGTAGTCTCACAATAGTCTCACAATAGTCTCAATAGTCTCACAACAGTGTCACAGTAGTCTCAATCTAGTCTCACAATAGTCTCAAAGTAGTCTTACAATAGTCTCACAGCAGTCTCACAATAGTCTTGCGTAGTCTCACCAAAGTCTCGCAACAACATATCGACAGAAGCCACCTGTGCATTCATAGACCCTGCAGCTCCGTGTACCTAACCCCATTCCAGTATGTTCTTTCCATCTGTCTCCTGCAACATAATACTGCATCTGTGGTTCTAGTTGATCTCTAGTCATTTTTTCTTTCATGACAAATAACTCCCATACCTACCCCCCACCCTCACCCCCCACCCAGCAGCCCCCCCCCCCCCCACACACACCGTCACCCCCCCCCCCCCATGAACACCACCATCCCCACCCACACCCAAACCCACCCACTCATCACGTGACCTGAATTATGTTCATTGAACGTGTCGCTTGAATAGGCGCAGTGATTAGCGACAAGTATCAATTTGATAAGTCATTTGTTTAACCTGGGCAGAATTCCATCCCTCGACCTTCCGCATGGGAAGCCTGTACTCTATTGATTCAGCTACCGCGTCCGGTTTTAATAGCATACACCTATACCTATGAACATGGTCATAACTACATGATATATAATTGGTAGCTAAATGTTTTAAAACCGAGACAGACGACAATAAAAACACTGAAAGCACACCCAAGAACATACACACATACAAGGACTTATTCCTTATTATTATTTTGTTTTTGGTACATTAGTTGTTTAAGCAGGGGAACTTTGAATCACGACACGGCAAGGCATGGAGCAGTGAAATGAGGACGACCAATCGTGCGTATTAAAGTTTTGTAGTCTGCTGAAGCATCCAATTTTCAAAACCAAAGCAATTACCGCATCAGAGGATATATACATCACAGCCGTTGAGGCGTGGGTGAGTAGGTGGCGCCATGTGGGGAGGTCAGGTGGTACCAGTAGATGACCGAATGAGTACAGGTGACCAGCTGATGACTTAGTGGCTGGGGAGTAGATGGGATCTTCCAGCTTATTATACTCGTATAGTGGTTTATACCACATATATATATCAACGTATATAACTCATATACAAACTGTATGTGGCTGTAGGGCAAGCAGACTCCGGCTGTACTACTTTTCCATTGTTGACACTATTCTAGTTCCCAGGTTTGAACCCAGGGGAGCTTTTGGCGCTCCATGTACAGCTGCCCTGCTGCTGGCCAAGTTGCGCTCACTCGGAATCCTGACGCACCGCGCACAACACTGTTTTCTTGATTTTTTTGTTCTCATGGTAGGGCATGGGTCCAGCCAGATGTCAGTTGATATTCATTATGATATTCATTATGATATTCACATGTATTCATTTGATGATTTGTTACATGAATGATTACCGACATTGTTCAACAAATGTTATATACTGCTACGATTGATGCTGTGCATCACTGTTAGTGTACGGACGATTGTTATCATGCTTCCTTGTGTGCGCATTTGAATAAACTGATATCGCCCTTACTCACTTACTGCCCTTTCCTTGCTGACATAAATATATATGTACTATATAATTTATTATGTGGATATAAATAATGGCAGCCCTTTAAATGTTTCTCTCTAACCAGCTTAATTTCCATGTTATTCACTGCGGAGCGGGCATTCTCTCCTCCCCCGCCTCCTATACCCGTGAGCCAACTGTCATTCTGCTCACTATCAACAAACTATTTATATCATCATCATCATCATCATGCTGTCGGTCGCGATGCGACAAAGACTGCTTTCATTACTTGACTGCCGCTCTCCATTTAGCTCTCTGCTGTGAGAGTTGCGTCCATGAGTCGGTCTTAATGTCTCTCAGCTTCAGGTTTCTCTTGATGGTATCTTTGAACCGGAGACGGGGGCGCCCTCTCTTTCTGTAGCCAAAAGACAGTTGAGAATAGAGGATCTGCTTTGGTAGCCTGTCTGATGACATCCTCATGAGGTGTCCAGTCCACCGGAGATTCTTTTTGATCAGAAGATCTTCCATAGAGGGCAGCCCCATCCGTTCGAGTATTTCCTTATTCGTCACTTTGTCCTTCCAGGTTAGCCTCATGATTGAACGCAGATGTCGCATCATGAAGGCATGCAGCTTTTTCACCTGCTGTCTGTACGCTGTCCAGGCCTCGGCTCCGTATAGTAGGGTGGATAGCACGATTGCGCGGTAGATCTTACCTTTGACCCGAATGGACACATGGTGGTTGTTCCAGAGTCTCTGGCGTAGTCGGCCGAAAGATGCGCTAGCCTTGGCCATCCTCCTCTGTATCTCAGCATCAATGCGTCCATCACTTGATATTGTGCATCCGAGATAGGTGAATTCCGGAACAGAGTTCAGCTTGTTTCCGTCAACCATGATCTCCTCCTCTCGGGTTCTTGTAGAGTTGGGTTGGTACAGCACCTCCGTCTTCTTGATGTTAATTTTCAGGCCAAACTTCTTTGATGCATCGGAGAAAGCGTCCACTATTTTCTGGGTCTCTTCAGCAGAGTGGGCAACCAGTGCACTGTCATCTGCGAATAGTAGCTCTCTCACCAGTATCTGAGTAGTCTTGGTCTTCGCTCTGAAGTGTGCGACATTGAATAGGTCAGCGCTCTGTCTGGACTGTATATAGATGCCATCCCCCATGTCTCGGAAAGCCTCATCTAGCATTGCTGATAGGAAGATGGAGAAGAGCGTGGGGGCCAGTACACAACCTTGCTTGACCCCATTGGTAACCCCAAACGATTCCGAGACTTCCCCTCCAGCACTAACGTATACATATATATATGTACATGACTACTCTCTATGGATGAATAATGATTTATTTAAGCATTATTTCTATCTCATTACTGATGTGGTATTGAAGTATATATTGTGTATAATTTCCTCTAGTTCCCACATTCACTCAAGGAGGCGCCACCTATGTATAAGCAAGCACTACTACTGCCGCCACCTGCTGGCTGTTGTATTAACCAGCTCGAAGGTTCCAACCAGGCCCTGACCGTGTGGTGGGGAGAGGTGGCACTTAATTAAATTAGCTCCCCAATTAGTATAATTGGTGAATCAGATCTGCACCCTAGATTCAATTAAGTACATGATCGCTGTCCGGAACCAGTGTTTGTTTACTCTGTGATGGCATGGTGACTGTCGGAGTATTACAAACAAATCAACGTCAGTATAAAAAATACACCATCAACAATACTCGATGGCTTAAACCATGTAAGCATGTGCATTTATAAATATAACAAACGAAGTAGTCTTGCCCGAACACATGGAACGTATATGTAAATGGTGTGCGTAGTTATTTGCATATTGTGTGCCCAGTTATCTCTATACATGTGAATATCTATCTATATATTTTGTGAATATTTATTTGTTTAATTATGTGCAGTTCTCTGTATATTTTATGTATAGTTCGCTGTATAATATGTGCATAGCTGTATGTATATCTTGTGTATATTTATTTATACCTGTTATCTGCAGTTATAGATATATTATATTGTTTATTTAATATATATATATATAAATGCTGACTACAGTACAAATGAGGAATACAAGACAAAGTAGTGGTTGAGATAATATATTCTCTGGCATAGGGAATTTGATGCCCTAGCCTTTAAAAAACAATTCTCATGCGCAGCTGACAGTGTAGGGTCCAGTATAGAAGCGTGCTGGCGGTGGAGCCACCAGTCACCTGGTTGGAGGGGGGGGGGGGCATACATCAAGTATGCGACCCCATCAGTAATAAAGTAGGAAATAAACATAATCCCTTTCGTGCCTTTATACTCGTATGATGTTTATACATCACATATAAATATATATATATATATATATGTATATATATATATATACATATATATATATATATATATATATTTACAGGTATCTGTATATTCCGTGGAAAATAATTAATTGTATATTTTCTGCATAATTGCGTGATTATACTGTCTTTCCTACTCTGTTCATTTGCAGCCCATTTATATATACATTGTGTGCATAATTATCTGTGTATATTGGCATACATCTCTATCTATTTTGTCTTCAATTATCTATCTCTTTTGTCTTCAAGTATCTGTATATTTTATGCAGATTTATCTATATATATTTCTTGTTATAGTTACCTGTATATTCACTTAGATTAGAGTGTTTGCGCTGTATGGTCAATCCAAGTCCGAGACTCCACCATTAGGGCCCATTAGATGTTGTATTTATTAGAGTTCTCTCAATATTCTTGCATCGGGGCCTCGCCGTGAATATGGCCTATGCTGCCGACACGGCGTAAAGCAACCACCAATCAATCAATCAATCTTGCATCGGTCTCTATATATGTTGTGCGTACTTCCACGTGTTGGCATGACAGTGATTTGACAATGACAATCACAATGATTGACAATCACGATGATTTCATTTTTACTCTTTCGAACCCTCACAGAATATGAGAACAACAATATAACCCTTGTTCTTGTGACCGAAGTGTTGTGAGTTATCTGTATAATATATGTATAGTTCTATATATCTTTCCGTATGCTTAGGCCAAATAAAAAAAAGTTGTTGATTGTCCTTTTGATAACACACATCAGGGTCAGGTGTTCGCTTTTAATTAAAATTAAAATTAAAATTACAATTTTAAATTTAAATTTAAATTTAAATTTGTATTGTGTTTAAAAAAAAATCTTATTTTTATTTTCATAAGTTCCGAATAACGTCTGGTGTATGACATATACGTAATATGTTCCCGTCTTGATATGACCTTAGATGTTGCTAGGACGTAAAACAACAACAAACAAACAAACATAATATGTAAATATGTTGCACAGATTGTGTGCTTACAAAAGTAGAATTTCTGCTACCCCGATCCATTATTAAGAGTTAAAACAAGAAATCTGGGCCGGAAGATTTTTTCAGGCACGGGCGGGGACGATCACCAATTCTTTAATTATTTTTATTTGACCTTCTCTGTATAAGTCTCTATATATTTTCTGCATAATTGTTCATGTTGGTTCGTCAACATGAGTAATTTGCGGTCGAGCGAGGAGCTGCTGCTGCGGTGGCGCCACCTGGGTTCGAAGCCGAACGCCTATCATGCCCCTGCTGGACCTCTGCGAAACCACATCTCGTCCCCTGAGACTTGTGACGTCATTTCCGGTCGACAACGGCCCGCCAGGTCCTGGAATTCAACACAACACCTCCAGACGCCGGACCGACAACCACTACCAGCTTACTCGGCCGCCCACCCATCCGTACAATAGGAAGAACACTCACTCGATAGGGTTGAGAGCCTGATTTCCTGATTATTCATTTTGTTATATTTGAGTGATTGACCTTACTTGATTGATTGACCATTGACTTCTCTGGAATTAACTCCATGTCATGCAGTCTTGTAACTTACAGTACATTTTCTGCATATTTTGTTCAAAGATATGTTGGTATGTTTGTGATGATACCGTGACTATATTAGTATGCGTGAGTAGCTGCATTAAGAAAGTACCTTATACTTGCTCTCCTGAAATTAGAAAATCTATCCTACTTGAGATGTAGATACGGATACATATTAGCAATGAATGGTGACAATACATCTTTAGTTGAACCACTTTAATGATAAACAAATATGTTACAAATATTCACATCATGGCCTCAGTCAGAGTGATTAATACATAGTGGATTAATACATATGTGCTAGGAATGCAAAATGTTTGGTTTCATCAGCAAGTAGACATTTACAAAATATTACATTTACATTAACGCCTCTCCAAATATGCAAGCACGTAAAGTTACATAGTCCGATGGTTTAGAATTTCTGCAAATTTCTCGGGATTGATCATTATAATCTACTTTACTTTTGGTTGAAGTAACTTTTAGTTTAAATGGCTAACTTTGGAGATATCTGAAGTGGAAACATGGACAATTTATTTGGGCAAGCTTGCCAACACTCTGACACCATAGGTTTATGCAATAACATGTTCTATTAAATTTACTAAGTATTCACTTCTATGTGGCAACAAATGCTTAATCAGCAGATCAGTGCAATGTATCTATGTTTGGTATGTCAAATCAAATCTACAAGGGCGTAATCGATCAATCAACTCGGGTCACCCGAGCCACCTTTTGGTGCATGCGCACATCCTACAGACTTGGGTCAAATAATTGAATACGCTTCTCCATGTGAAAGTACAACGTCTGAATACTTTGACTTCTGGTTACTGAATGGTTTATTCACGGCCTAGGGCACGCTTGACCCGCCGGCTAAACTTTCCATGACGTCATCTCATTTGCATATCTCTTTGTCCCCAACCCTGCATCTCATTAACATATATTAACCACAGGTCTAGACGTCTACTACGCAAAAATTGGTGGCTTAATCCAAAGCCTTTGTTATTTAATTAATAACCAATATAACTACAGCAAATTGGGATTTAAAGTATTTTATGATTGCATAGTTTAGTTATATTTTCATTTCATTAATCTGTGTTATTAACAACAAAAAACATGTATGACTGGTACTGGTAGCTATTATCGTGCAGGACGGTACCAGCACAAATGTGACCTCATCGTTCCTAGCGAACCCTAGCCAAGAGGTGGGTTACTGGGGACGGGTCATTTTGCACACGCCACTTGTTTTTGTCAACTCCACTTGCGGTGTTCGATGTGAAATTCTAGCAACTCGGGTGACCCGAATCGCCCGGGTCTTGTTAATCGATTACGCCCCGTGAGTCTTTTGGTTTAGGAAATGTCAATGCTTCATCTGACAACGCAGCTTTAACATCCTTCGCATGAAACCCACTCTTATTGAAACATACCAAAGACAAAGTGGACGACCTGGAAGACGCCAAATTACAAAACAGGATCACACTGGCCGTAATCGATTAACACGACCCAGGCGACTCTGGTCACCCGAGTCGTCATAATTTCAAATCGAACACTGCGAGTGGAGTGGAGAAATACACGTGCCATGTGCAAAACTACCCGACCCCAGTAACCCAGCTCTTGGCTAGGGTTTGCTAGGAGCGATGACGTCACATCTGTGCTGGTACCTGTAGGATAACAGCTAGAAGTACAAGTCCTACACATTGTTTTAATCATTTTTTTAATAACCCAGATTGTCAGCTTCTACAATCATAAAATAAATCAAATCCTATTTTGCTGTACATATATGGGTTATTGAAAAAAAAATTTAGTTTTGGATTAAGCCACCATTTTGTCCACCCTGAGCGTATTCGTTTATTTAACCCGAGTCTGTAGGATGTGCGTATGCGCCAAAACGTGGCTCGGGTGACCCAAATTGATTAATCGAGTAAGCCCACTATGAACACTTTACAAAGAGGGTACAAATCCTTTCTGGCTGTAAGAATGGATGCGGGGAGGGTATACTGTCAGTTTGTACTGTATGTCTGTCCACTGTGTGCAACATGTAACAGAATTATTGCAGACTTTTGCTGAGACCTCCACGATTTAAGTCTCACATTGTGGCTTTGTACACATTTTTACTAATGGATTATATTTGCATTAGGTGCAATTAGTTGTTAGTGTAGAGTTGTAAGTTCTAGACAAAGCATCACTTCTTTTAGGTAAGAAACAAATCTTTTTTTATGAAGCAAACATGATATTATCTTTGATATTTATTTTGTATAATCCATATCTATATACACAAAATCGAACCCATTTTCAAAGCTGTCACCTAATTATGAGCTACAAGCTAAATCAGTCAGCATAGTAACAGTTTATTAATGTTCCTGTATTCCCAGACTACACTCTACTGTGCTCTATGTAGTGATGCCATGCTTAAACCCAGTAGTTTGTGTAGTCTATTTAATAAGCAAGCTATCGAGGTGACAGGAAGAATGACAGATATATATATATAGCAAGGATGTCACAATTAATTATTTATTAATTTGTCGCTTGTATTTATGAATACTCCAATATCCTGGTTTTCATCCTCTATTTCAAAGAGGGTCTACATCTGAGAAGTTACACAACACCTGGGTCACTGGACACTGTGCCCGAATCGGTCATGGTGCTGGCGGCCTGGTCTTCCAGTGGGGCAGCATTATGAAGCCACCACGAGTGAACACTGTCACAAGTCGGTACCCGTACTGATATGACCTTAGATGTTACTAGGACGTAAAACAACAACAAACAAAACAAAACGCGAATCGGTAGGACACAGAAGGTCGGCAGCTTCGATTGCCGGGTCGAGTCAAATCAATGATTTATAAAATTGACACTTGTCACTTCCTAGCTTGACGCTGGGCATTAATAAGATAGGCCAAGGACTGGTTCGCTCAGTGTCAGGGATAATGTGACTGTGTGGGATATCGGGTCATGGTGCCGGTGGCCTGATTTCCCAGTGGGACAGCACTACAAAGTCGCCATGAGTGTGCACTGTCACAAGTTGGTACTCATCCTGATATGACCTTAGATATTGCCAGGACTTAACACTCCAAAAACCGACCAACCGCCAACCAACACATATGGCTGTTTGATAGTTAGTTGTGGACACCGTACCGTTCTCTAAGCTAATATAATTAGCAATTAGCAATTATGTAAACCCCAGAAAAGTTCAATTAGAAAATAAAGAAAGAGGCATGGTTCTGCCAGTATGGAGAAAGAGACAGGGTTGGCACCACAGGAACATAACAGTTTCCTCCGTTAGGGGTCAGCACCATTTATTTAGAATAAGTTAAGCCAGATTTTCTTTTTTTTTTGGGTGACAAGTTTTTGTATTCTGCCCATAACGTATAATCTCCCGTGAGGGTACTTCTTTTCAAAACTCAGGGAACGCAACAGTTCCACACTTCCCCACTAGGTGTCACCACAGGGGGAATACGGTGGTATTGCAAGGAACGCAACAATTGCACCCTCCCCCACTAGGTGTCACCACAGGGGGAATACGGTGGTATTGCAAGGAACGCAACAATTGCACCCTCCCCCACTAGGTGTCACCACAGGAGGAATAAAGTGGTAACTCAGGGAGCATGATGGTTCCACACTCCCCCACTAGGTGTCATCACAGGAGGAATACGGTGGTAACTCAGGGAGTGCAAAAGTTCCACACTTCCCCACTAGGTTTCACCACAGGAGGAATACGGTGGTAACTCAGGGAGCATGACAGTTCCACACTTCCCCAGTAGGTGTCATTACAGGAGGAATACGGTGGTAACTCAGCGAACGTGACAGTGCCCCACTCCCCCACTAGGTGTCACCACAGGAGGACTATGGTGGTAACTCAGGGAACGCAACAGTTCCCCCCTCCCCCACTAGGTGTCACGACAGGAGGACTATGGTGTTTACTCAGCGAATGTGACAGTTCCACGCTCCCCCGTTAGGTGTCACCACAGGAGGACTAAGGTGGTAACTCAGGGAACGCAACAGTTCCACACTCCCCCACTAGGTGTCACCACAGGAGGAATACGGTGGTAACTCAGGGAATGCAACAGTTCCACCCTCCCCCACTAGGTGTCACCACATGAGGAATAAGGTGGTAGCTCAGGGACCAGTCTTCCGGACCAAGTGGTTGAAGCACCAATGGCAGAAGCATTTGAGAGATGGCTGAATAGACATTGGAGAGGACTCCCACAATTATATATATGACTTCAGGGTTCTGTCGACCGCCATATGTGTGCACAAAAATAATTCTTTTCTAGCATAACAATCTGTTATTAGAGGCCCAATAGGAGTTAGATCACCCAGAAGAAGATCTGTAAATTAATCTGTAAGTTAATTGATTAAAAATAATCCTCAACCTTTGGCGTCTGCCCATTGGGATCTTTCCACCCACAGACTCAGATTATAACGTACACTGACACATTGGGAGAATTATATCTTTCGATTGTATATGTAAGGTAGCCATACCAAAAGCACCCAGATAACACACCTCACAGCTGCGTACAAGCCTATGATATGTAAATAGGAGTAGGCTAGTCTAGAAATAAGAGTAGAAAAAATAAAGCACATATATGCCAAGAAAATCCAAAAAAATTAACATAGACTACTATAGTACTAACCAGACCAACCAACTATCTATCTGCTACTGAATACAGGCAATCAAATACCTTATCAGCAGCTACTGTGTGATAAGACAACACCAACACTACAGCTGGCCAGCATTGAAAACAAGCCTGAATACCCAGGCTTATATGCTATGGACAGTATAAATACAGCCTCAATAAAAAAAAAAAAAAAAAAAAATATATGTCTTGAAATTGCTCTGCAGAACAACACAAAATGCTAGGAGCGGCAATATGAGTAGCGAACTGCTTAGACTGATATGCATAATATTTTCTTTCGTCAGTAGCATATAATATTAATACTAACCACATTAATGAGATGGGTACAGAGGTGCCAGGTCTCCAAAATTGGGGGGTGGGGGAGATCTCCCTAAAATATAGCAAAATAACACCAATCTCCAAATTTCCTGCTTTTAATTTGTAATCTCCTGCCAAAGAATCCTTTTAGCCTGTTTTTGTTTTTCATCCAAATGCACCAGGATGCACCATTCTATAACCCTCCCCCCCCCGCGTCCCACACCATCCTGCTATACCTCCCTATTTACAATTTGTGTATCAGTAAAATCTCCCTAACACACTTGTATCTGGGCCTGTATCAAAAGGTGATAACTCTTTTTTTGTTTGTCCATTGTAACGATTGACACAAAATAGCATAGAAACGGTTACACTGAAAACACAAGGACATTTGCTTCAAGTCAATATGCATTCTATTGGGATTATGAAACACCATGTAAAAAACAAATCAGTTTATCCTGAGCAAATACATTAGCAGATAGTATGTTGATCGTTACAATAGACACAGTTTTGTTCCATATTGCTTAGCACCTTTTGAGACAGTCTCATCTACTTGGCACCTCTGTGAGCATCATGCGTATCTGCTTCGAGACTATATGGAACCTCGACTAGGTTAACTTTACCCTATAGTGGCGCCACTTATTGGGAACGAATATTTCTTGCAGGAGGCGCCATTTGTGACAACCACAAGAACTAAATCATATCTGTCAGGATATTTACAATGGACTTCGACACCCAGTTAAAAAGCAAAGTACCTTCATCGTGCCTGTTTGCGTTTAGGTCGTTATGGCAAGCCGTTATAACTGTCACTAAATAATTGATCACATGCATGCATGCATATATCTGAATGTAAATTAATTAAAGTTCTTATGTAATATGAGAATGGATTATAGCTTGAACGTGCCTGTTTGCAATTAGGTCGTTATGGCAAGCCGGTTTAAATGTTGTTTAAAAATTTACGATGTGCATGCTTGCGGATAGATCAAAGTACAATTAAAGTTGCCACGTAATATGAAAAAGGATTGTACATTCAACATGTCTGTTTGCACTTAGGACATTATGACAAGCCGTTATACAAGTTAATTTATAATGTACGGTGTGCAGGCTTGCGTATAGCTGGGTGTAATTAAAGTTGACACGTAATATGAGAAAGGATTCTACATTCAATGTGTCTGTTTGCACTTAGGACATTATGACAAGCCGTTATACAAGTTAATTTATAATGTATGATGTGCAGGCTTGCATATATCTGGGTGTAATTAAAGTTGACACGTAATATGAGAAAGGATTATACATTCAACGTGTCTGCTTGCGTGTCGGACCTTACGGCAAGCCGTTGTCATCGTTATTTAATAACTTACGATGGATATAATTGCATTTATATGCTATTAATTAAAGTTACCAAGCAATATAAGTAATGAGAAAACCTTCAACGAGTTTGTCTGCGTTTAGATCGCTATGGCAAGCCGTGTTAAGTGTTATTTAATCATTTACAGCGCGGATAATTGCATATATCTGCGTGTAAGTAAAGGTCCCATACCATAAAAGGATATAGATACTGGAATGGGAGATTGACCTGGATAGCTCCTATATCAAAGTACATTGTTATCCATGTATCTCTAAGTATATATATATATATCTATACATATTATTAAAGCGATTTTAAAGTTCATTATTCAACTGGAGATGCCTGTACATAGAACAGCTTATCATAATTATCATACATTTTGGAATGGTGTGATTTAGTTATACTATATCTACCACTTCATTTATGAAAGAGCTGTAAAGAATACTTCAATTACGAAAGCGCTAACAAGAATATACACCCATGTATATCCTCTCTGCATGTCATTCACAGGACATGCGCAGAAAGTAGACTTCCAAGTAATTAACCTTTCAATCATCACAATTATAGCCCGGACTCACTCTAAATAAAGGTCCCAAGGCCATAAAGGTCAAGGATTCCACCTAGCCTTGCAAACCCTAGTCGTCTATGATACGCCTCCAAATATATTAACATTTCTCACAAATTAGGTAATGTTCATTCATCGTTATTTTATCCGCATGTGCCTATAACCACCCACGATGTACACATGGTTGTGTCATGGCAACAGGTATAGTGCGCAATGCTCAATATGCATCTTGGTTGTACAGAAATTCGATTTTTTTTAAAAGACACCAAAATATGAAAATCAATGATTGACTGCTGTCACCATAAATCCGGGTCTTTAAGGTTACATAGTTTAATGAAAATATCAAATTTATAAAACCAAAGCAATTATCGATATTTGATTCTACATATCTAAGTTAGATAGCGGTGCACTTATTAAACATTTGTCGCCACACAAAAGGGAAAACCGAGGCAATGTAATAGAGCATGTTACTGCAGACGGCTATGATGTCAGAATTTGAGAGTGCTTGCCAAAATTAATTTACCATGTTTGCACTTGAAATATCTCACAAGTTAGTTATTTAAAATAAAAGTTTCTTCAAATTAAAGTATGGTAGATTATGCCGATCACCCGCTAATCTATTTATCTCAGAAAATGGCAGAAAATCAAAACCATTGGATTACGCAACTTCAATATTTAGTAAAGGACATCACCTCTGCCAATTTGGATTTCCATTGTTGTGTATAACTTACAGTGTTATCAAAAGCAAGTTGCTCTCATACCATGTTTATATGGTGTGCGAAGCAAAAGAATCCTGTGTGGCAATAAAAGTCTAGGCTCAAGCTTACTATCGACCAACTGTCTAATGGTGAAAACAAGATTATTCAGACTTATTCATGGTAGGCAGTACAAATCTTCAAGAACACAAAAAAAAAAATGTACACCTGATGACGTCAAACGTGGATGGTTTCACTAAATAACAACACAGACTTGATTGGCGGGTAGAAATGAGGGTTATAGACATCAACAGTGCACAGTAGAAATCACGTGACCTTCGAAAGTAGGTCAACACCACCATATAAAGAGTGTAGGCAGACGCGCGTTCCAAGATCCGCTGGTTGTCTAGGAAGAGGGCCGACTGAAGGTACCAGCAACTTGGGCAGTCATCTGGGACAAGACCCACTAGGGGGCGCCAAATATAATTGCTAGAAACTCTAGAGTGTCCTAATTATATAAAAGTTGCATAGTCCGATGGTTTTGAATTTCTGTCATTTTTCTGAGATAAATATATTAGATTGATCGTTATTATTTACTTTACTTTAGTTTGAAGTAAATTTGATCTTAAATGGCTAAGTTTTGAGATATTTGAAATGCAGAAATGTAAAGTTGGTTTTGGCAAGCACGCCAAAACTCTGAAACAATAGGTTTCAGCTGTAACAGGTTCTATTAACGTTGCATGGTCCGATGAAACATATTTTTTTCAAAACCCAAACAATTACTTATATTTGATTCGCTGTATCCAACTTAGGTACTGGTGCATAAACTAATACTTTGGTACAGCATATACAGAATAATCAGTGAATTTATTACCCCATCCTTTTGGACACCTACTTTGAGACAGCCATTAGGTAGAAAGGGACTGACCAATTAGGACAATCTCATGACCTCATTCCAGTACCATGCATGGCTTTAGTCAGGTTCCAGGACATAAGGTCATTCCTCATCACTTGACCATTGCGAGATGTGAATCTGGACCCCAACAACTGGACTTTTGGCAAGCTTGCTGAAATTAGTTTAGGTTCTTTCAGCTCAAATTGCTCCAAAATTAGGCGTTTTTTTAATCAAAGTGAGTCCAGAATAATGCACATTAGGTTACAAATCATTAATCTCTTTTTGAATGATTTTTTCCCGCTCTTCCAGCGAGAGTGACGCCATTTTTTCTGTTAATTCCGGCAAATTATCTCCTGAGTCCGAGTTAGACATTTGTGCGTCTTCTTCTGCTGCTACTCTACCTCTTGTCACTCTTGCAGGGATAACCTTCTTCCCTCTCCTTCTTCCTTTCTTCTTTTTGCAACTTTTTTCTACCTTGTGCGATAACCCGCATGAGTCACAATAAGGCATGTCATGTATGGTAGTATGGGAGGCAAGCAGCAAGCAGCAGGCAGCAAGCAGCGCACAACCTCACTCAAGGAAAAAAGTAGTCGAAGTGAGTCCGTTTCAGTGATATTTCCGCGCGACACAGGTTGCGCCCCATACTCGCGCGCATAACAAGGTAGGTGCGCGACTCTTAATACTAGATATCGAAGGACAATTAGAATAATAATAATTAACCTTGGATTCAGCTTCGTTCTTTATATTATTATAATACATTATAATACACATAATGGTCAACCTGATACATTTATCTAAAAAATGAGGGAAACATTCGAAAGCCATCGGACTATGCAACTTTAAATTGACTCAGTAGTCCTTTGCTATGTGACAATGCACCCTTAATACCTGCATCAGTATCTAAGTTAGATAATTCTGTAGAATCAAATTTAAATAATTGTTTTGGTTTTGAAATGTTGATGCTTCATTTGACTATGCAGGGTTAAGGTTCATCATCAGGGTTGATGCGGTTATCGCTGAAAGGAGAGTTTAAAGAATAGGGTCTATTGCGAAGGTTAACACGGAGAGTGGCACCAACCACCAACCTCCGGTGTATAAGCTGGCGCTGTGACCCAGCGTGCTGGGTCACAGTTTCCATCTTGCATGACCAGACGGGATGGCCGAATGAGTTGGAGCATCCATCTCCCGTGTTGGTAGATCATGGGGTCGTTGTTTCGAACCCTGGTCGAGTCAAACCAATGACTTAATAATTGATACTTGTCGCTTCCTAGCCTGGCGCTCGGCATTATTAGGATAGGGCACGGACTGGTTGACTCAGTGTCAGGATAATGTGACTGAGTGGGATATCAGGTCATGGTGCTGGTGGCCTGGTCTTCTAGTGGGGCAGCACTATAAAGTCACCATGAGCGCGCACTGTCACAAGTCGGTACCCGTACTGATATGAACTTAGATGTTGCTAGGATGTAAAACAACAAACAAACAAACAAACCGTCTTGCATGAGATACCATTGAAACTCGGAATACCTGAATTGGAAACCGACTGTGTTGTGTTGCCACTGAGGACCTGGTCGTAATATCATTCTTGAAATGAAGAGCTCTTTTCCAAAACGCGATGAACCCAGTCCAAAAAATAATGCCAGTGCTGGGTTTGTGGATTCTGTTTTTGAGAGGAGCTCTTCATAAAAATCCTGCAGTGCGACTGACACTGGTCAACATCCAGGGAAGACAAGGTGGGCGAGATGGAGCCACCGGTATAGTGTTGTATCTTATGGAGGATAACAATAACAATAATAATGATAAGTAATATTACCTTGCGAATCTTTATACTCGCATAATACGTTATACATCACATACATACATATATCTATATATATGTATATATGAAGAACTCTTTCTATATATGAAGAGCTCTTTTCCAAAGCATGAGCTACTAGCTTGGCATTGACATTGCAAGTTCATTTTTTGGATCGGCGCTTATGACGTTTTGGAAAAGAGCTCTTCAGATACTCCTCATTGGCATGAACAAATCAAACAATAAGAATCCTGAATTGACTCGAACCATGATGGAGACCACATCAGTGAAACTCAGCTTGGCTGCGAGCAGTCGCACATGTAAGTGGGTTGACTTACGTAGGCGTAAGTTATTTGTGCAAGTAAAGTATGCGCTTTACATGCTTTATGCACAAATGTTGTCGAGCAGTCGGCGTGCAGCTGCCTCTGACTCACTTCGACTGTGAATCGCCAACACATAGTTGGCACTTGGAGATGACGCGACTCGCATCAGTTGCTCCTGGTCCACTGACTCTCCAACACCGACCGAGTACACCTGTCAGGATGAGAGAAGCAGGAATATGGCTGATTTATCAATTGATTGCTGATGGCTTAATGGCGCGTCAACAACAAGGGTCATATTCATGGCGAAAAAGTAGTGGTATCTATTCAGTCAGTCTTGACAATCACATTCACCTGCCTAGATTGAATTGAATGAAATTCCGAAAAGGTCAGGTCCATGTGAAATGATAGCAAAAACCATCTCTGATGCAATTTTGAAAATGATTAGACTTGTATCGACTTAGAAGAAAATCTAACACACAAAAAATGGGCAAAATTATGTCTAAGATATAAAATACAGGTTTATATGAGTATCGATATTACGTAACCGAAGATATTGGTATTTTAGTGGTTCCAAGCTGTGTTCTAAAATGTTCCAGGTCTGTGCGGTTTGAGCCAGCTGGTGGTCAATTACCCTGCGGCCATGTAGATAATAGTCTCGTCTGGTCGGTAGGCAGTTTGCTAAACTCTCCCAGCATCAGCTGGTCAGTTCTACCTGAAACCCCATCTTGGTGTGACCTTAGACGTTGCCGGGACGTAAAACCCCAACAACCAACCAATCTACCTCACTTATGCTTGGTGGGTAGAGAAGAGGGTATATAGCCCAGTTGTTTTTTAGGAACTCGTAAATTCGTTCGAGTGATATTAACATTAAAAGAGTGCTGGCTCAAGGTGATGACATCTACATGCACGATGTGGCTGAGTTTTAGGGGGAACTGACACTCTATACACTCAAGGTGGTGTGCAATAGACAGTGAGAAATGGACAGTGGGTGGTGGGCGGTGGGCGGTGTGGCCATTGAGAAATGGACAATGGGCCTTGGGCAATGGGCGGTGGGCGGTGTGGCGGTAGGTGGGCATTGAGAAAATGACAATGGGTGGTGAGAAGTGGGCGGTGGGCAGTGGGTGGTGAGTGGTGGGAAGTGGGAGGCAAACAATGGACAATGGGCAGTGGATAGTGTCAGTCGGTGGTGGGCGGTGGGCAGTAGGCGATGTGGCGGTGGACAATGGACAATGGGTGGTGGGCAATGTGCGGTGGGCGGTGGGTGGTTGGTGGTGGGCGGGAGGGCAGTAGGCAATGGAGAGTGAGCGGTGGGCGGTGGCGGTTAGTGGTGGGGGAGGGCAGTAGGCAATGGACGTGACGGTGGGCGGTGGGCGGTTGGGGGGAGGGCAGTAGGCAATGGACAGTGAGTGGTGGGCGGTGGGCGATTGGTGGTGGGCGGAGGGCAGTAGGCAATGGACAGTGAGCGGTGGGCGGTGGGCGGTTGGTGGTGGGCGGAGGGCAGTAGACAATGGACAGTGGGTGGTGGGCGGTGGGCGGTTGGTGGTGGGCGGAGGGTGGTACGCAATGGAGAGTGAGCGGTGGGCGGTGGGCGGTGGGTGGTGGGCAGTTGGTGGTGGGTGGTGGGTGGTGGGCAGTGGACAGTGAGCAATGGACAATGGGCGGTGGGCGGTGGGCGGTGGGCGGTGAGAGGTGGGCGAAGGGCAGTGGCAATGTGCAGTAAGCAGCGGCCAGTGGCCTATGGGTAATGGGGGTTAGGGCAGAAGTTGCAGTCTGACCTTGTTGCTGCCCCGCCTGAGGTCAGGTGCCAGGCCGGCCACAGCATCCTGCTCCAGCGTCGCCTTGCCGTCGCTGATGTAGATGAGGATGTTACTGACGCCATTGCGGTCGCCCTTGTGCGTCGTGTACACGTTGTCGCGCACCTCGCGCAGTCCGGCCGCAATGTTCGTCTGGTAGCCAATGTCGCTCAGCGTCAGCGCGTTCAGGATGTCGCTGTGTGACATCACAAATCGAAAGCGGTCATGTGGTATATCACAATTTGTATATTTTAAAGCGGCATAGTGCGATGAAAACATTAAACTTTCAAAACCAAAATGATTATCAAGGTTTGAATACACTTATCTAAATTTTAGATACTGGTGGATTTATTCAACTTTTGTCACCATATAGAACTGACACAATTTAGTAGAACATGTTACTGCAGAAGTATATGGTGTCAGAGTTTTGCCCAGCTTGCTAAAATTAATTTGCCATGTTTGCACTTCAAATATCTCCAAAGTTAGCCATTTAAAATATAACTTACTTCAAATTAAAGGAAATTAGATCATAGCGATCAACCTGATATATTTATCTCTGGAAAATGACAGAAACTCAAAATGCCACTTTAATACGCCAATATTTTTGAATGGAGTGGTCACTGACTGGTTAGTTCCTGCTATGAAGCGAAACACGTTTCGAGATTTGAACATACATATCAAACTTAGATACTGATACACTTATTAAGGATCATTGCTACATAGAAGGGTATGCTAAGTCAATTCAATAGAACCTGTTATTGCTGGAACCTATGCTGGTTGGAGTTTTTACATGAATGGCAAAGAAATTAAGCATCCTTACATTCGCAATATCTAAGTTACTCATTTCAAAATGAATTTATGTCAAACTAAAGTAAGGTAGATTTCAGCGATCAACCTAATATAGCTATCTTGTACAATGATGGAAACTCGAAAGCGTCAGACTATGACGGTGATTGTTTGTGACTATTAGCCTACCGCTGTGTGGAGAAGTCGTCCAGGAAGAATCGCGTCTTGGCAGTGCGCGCGAAGGTGGTGAAGGAGATCCTGGTGCGCGCAAAGTTGAAGTTGAGCCCGCTGACGACATACTTCATGAAGGAGACCTGTGTATCGTAGTTCCCTTCAAGGGACCCGGATATGTCCACCAGGAACGCCACGTCGCGCTGAGTGGTGCATTCTGGGAAATGAAGCAGACCAGTGTGGTCAGCCAATCAGGTGCTTAGTGTATCATCAGCATCATCATCATCATCGCCATCATCACACATCTTTCACATTCATATATACATTTATACATATAATATAGCAACTGCTTAACCAAGAGAACAGCCAGCGCACCAAGTGGTGGGTTTGATAATTTTGATTGCACAGTACAGGCTGAGTGAGCCGTCTTAGTATTATATGGTCTTTGCCATAGTGGAGCTTATCATAATAAGCCCCCCCCCACCCCTCCCACCCCTCCTAACAGCCCCTAAGAACACTCTATTATGAAGTGGCCCCTTCGACTTGTCACTTCATCTTGAATATAGCAGCACATGTCTTCAGTGACCTTTGTAATTGGGGAATCCCTGCCACGTAAGACCAGACGGGGTGGCCGAATGAGTAAAGTGTCCGTCTCTTGTTTTGGGAGATCGGGAGATCCAAACCCATGAGTTTGTGGGCTCGAATTCTGGTTGAGTCAAACCAACGACTTAAAAAGTGATACTTGTCGCTTTCTAGCCTGGCGCTCGGCATTATTAGGATATGGCAAGCACTGGTTGGCTCAGTGTCAGGATAATATAATAATACGTACAGTGCATGGTGGGAGTGAGGTGGTGGTTGTGTGGTGAGGTGAGATGGTGGTCTGCTTGTATGGCAGGTGGGATACCAGGTCATGGTGCCGGCAGCCTGGTTTCCCAGTTGGGCAGCACTATAAAGTCGCCATGAGTGCGCACTGTCAAAGTCAGTACCCATCATGATGTTACCTTAGACACAGTGCCCGATTTAGATGAATAGAGGCCCTAGGCTATTCCACTTGTCAGGTCCCTCTGAAAGGCCTATGACAGCATCAAAAGTATTATCTGGTGTATAACTCATTATCCGAATATTATTTAGAATGGAGTCCACTAGTATTACTTGTTTATTATTAACCTTATTACGTAAGTGAGAAGACAATACAATTAGTTTGGTTGAGCTATCTCTGGCTAGACCCTCCTTAAAAGGCCCCTCCGCTTTATTAAAGTCAAAATTCTGCGTGAGTGAGGCAGATAGTGTGGGAGCATGTGCGCATGTGAGCCCCTTGAGTCGGTAGCTCCCCGTATTGGCAGAATTGAGCTGGTAGCCAACGCGCTCCAGCCCAGTTTAATGAGCAATTGTCAAAGCAAGTAAATACAAACATAAAAAGTACCCCTATCGGAGTGCATGTCGGCCTGCTGGCCCGAAGTACAAAGTTACACAATAATAGCACTCAGTCGTATATCGTCTTTATCAGTTGGATGGCTCGCAGGCACCATTATATTATAATGTCACTGAGTCCTGTATCATCCATACTGGCCTGCAGACATATTAATTAACCCAGTTGATCATATAGCAACACAAAAGCATATATATAGGTTAATAGCAGACAGGCAATGAAGGTGGACTCCATT
This sequence comes from Branchipolynoe longqiensis, assembly GCA_030323885.1. Classification (NCBI taxonomy): domain Eukaryota; kingdom Metazoa; phylum Annelida; class Polychaeta; order Phyllodocida; family Polynoidae; genus Branchipolynoe; species Branchipolynoe longqiensis. The sequence goes on from CM059196.1 coordinate 2,793,619, forward strand.
CCAAATCATATTCGCATAACAAGTTATACAACACGTTACTATATATCAGTAGTGATAATTAATAGAAGAAGGGCGTGGATGACGATATACGTCTGAGTGCTATTATTCGGATCACCCCTAGATTTTAAGGCCCTAGGCTTCAGCCTGCTAAGCCTATAGGTAAAGCTGACACTGCAAGTGTACTTATTTCCGTCCCCCCCCCCCCCTTGAGTGTACTTATTATCGCCCCACAGACCCCATAATGTACTTATTATCGCCCCCCTCCATTCCCCTCCCCCTTCCCCCTTGAGTGTACTTATTATCGCCCACCCTCCCTCCCCCTTCCACCATGGGTGTACTTATTATCACCCAATCTCCCTCCTCCCTCCCCCCTGAGTATACTTATTATCGCCCACCCTCCCTCCCCCTTCCCCCCTGAGTGTACTCATTATCGCCCACCCTCCCTCCTCCCTCCCCCCCACCCATAGTGTACTTATTATCACCCCTCCTCTCTCCCTCTCCCCCGTAGTGTACTTATTATCGCCCTCCCTATCCATCCCCTCCCCTTCCCCCCTGAGTGTACTTATTATCGACCCCTCTCCATCCCCTCCCCCCCTCCCCCCGCAATAGTGTACTTATTATCGCCCCCTCAATCCACCTCCCCCTTCCCCCGAGTGTACTTATTATCGCACCCCAGCCCCCATAGTGTACTTATTATCGACCCCTCTCCATCCCCCTCCCCCTTCCCCCTGAGTGTACTCATTATCGCCCACCCTCCTCCTCCCCCCCCCCCCCCCCCCACCCCCCCCCCACCCCCACCCCCACCCCTGAGTGGCGGGGGCCTGCGCGGGTACTCACGCCGCTCACACCGGCTGCTCGTGAACCGGTCTGTACAGCGGCAGAGGAAGGACTTGATACTGTCGATGCAGGTTCCGTCGTTCATGCACGGGTTGCTCTGACACTCGTCGATGCTGTTGCACAGCGCCCCTGCAACGTCAGGCACGATCCTCTGCAGGTCCTTGAAGTCTTCCACGTTGAAGATGTTGTTCGAGTAAGGCTCACTCGCCAGCCCGTGAAGATTCAAGTAGTTCCTGCCCTGCAAGTGCAAGCACAGCGGCATAGGTCGAGGTCGGTTAATTGGTTTAGTTGGTTGTTGGAGTTTTATGTCCTAGTAACATCTAATTAATATGATAGACCAATTAACTTGATTTGAGACAAGTTCCAATCAACCTGGTTTGAGACAAGAATCTTTTGGAAGACTGTAGATAATGGTGTCTATGGTAGCAGTCCCTGGTTGATACTAAAGTTTGATTAACCTAGTCTGAGACAAGACTCATTCAGGAGATAACAATAATGGTAACTAAGGTAGCATAATGCCTGGTTAATACGCTAAGCCAATTAACCTGGTCTGAGACAAGAATCTGTTGGAAGACGTCAGATAATGGTAACTAACTTAACAGTAGGTACTCAAAAGTGGGCGTGTACAGTGTCCGCAGCGTGAAATTTGACATATTTTAACCCTTTTAAAAACACTCCAACCTTCCCTAATTCTGCTTTGTTTGAAATAAAATGTATATGGAATTAAAGCTCGTTCTTTTATCTTTCAGGGTATCTGATTTTTAATTATTATTATGAAATAAATTACAGTCAATGGACACTTGTTGGGGCGTACCATCAGCAGCTCTGAGCATGGTCGCCGAGTTTGTTTTCATCCAGTCTGAGCTACTCCCTTCCCTAAAATTGATACCTTGGTGAGTACAGTGAGCTGAGCTAAAAATAACCACCAATGAAAGACAGAGAAGAAACTAGGCTTCATTAGCATATCAATCATGGGTGTTTTTGAGTGGGAAATTTGATTGAACTGAAGGAGTGAAAACATTAAGACATTAATCCTCCATGAAAATTGATCAGGATCGTTTTGAAAATTATATCATCAGAAAGCTTAAGTCTTCCTCTACGTAACCAGACTAATATTTGGTTGAGATTTATATCATGCGCATCAATGTTGGTCTGAGAAGTGACTGCTGCAAGAATGTGGCTATTGTCAGCTCGCGATGCCTAATAGTGAATGTTGTCTTTCTTTCTCTAATCATGTAGAGCTTTTAATTCTGGTTATTTTGGTATAAGGATTGCAGTGATAGGACAATTAGAACGGGAGTTATGCTATTTTTCTTAATTTTATTGTCAGCTTGCGATGCCTAAAAGTGAATGTTGACTTTCTTTCTCTGATCAGTTAGAACATTATGTCATCGTGTAGAGCTTTTAATTCTGGTTATTTTGGTATAAAGATTGCTGTGATAGGACAATTAGAACAGGAGTTATGCTATTTTTCTTTATTTTACTGAATTTATTATTGGTGGGTGCTGGAAATTAAGGAATTTAGCAAGTTTGACATGAAATTTCAGAAAGAATACTAACAGTGATGGTCTGTACAAAATTGAGCTTCTTATTTGTACTATAGAAAATGAGATTCTTTAATATTGGACAGATCATATGCAAAATAGCTTCCAGGTGGGACCCTAAAAACCAAGATTTGGCTAATTTGGAAATGTGCACAAATCGGGGTAAACAAATCAATCTTTAAACACTCATAACTTTGCAGCTTTTCAATCCATCTAAATGATTTTTATATCATTGAGATCCAATTTAAAAGATCTGTACAGATATACTTGTAATACTGACCTGTTCAAAATAGAAATCACTTTGGAGTACCTAGTAACAGCGCCTGGTAAATGCGTTAACCTATACTGAGACAAGAATCATTCGGAAGACAACAATAATGGTAACTAAGGTAGCATAACGCCTGGTTAATACTCTAAGCCAATTAACCTGGTCTGAGTTAGCAGAACCAGTTTATTACCATAAATCAAGTAACCTGGTCAGACACAAGAATCTTTCGGGAGCCAAAAATAATAATGGTAACTAAGGTAACAGTGCCTGGTTGATGCGCTAACCTAGTCCGAGACAAGAATCATTCGGGAGCCAACAATAATGGTAACTAAGGAAAGATACCTGGTTGTTAGCATAAGTCAATTAACTTGGTCTGAGACAAAAATCATTCGGGAGCCAACATGAATGGTAACCAAGGTAATACTACCTGGTTATTACCATAAATGAAGTAACATGGTCTGAGTCAAGACTCTTTTACAAGCCAACAATAATAATGGTAACTAAGGTAACAATGCCTGGTTAATGCGCTAACTTAGTCTGAGACAAGGATCTTTCGGGAGCCAACAATAACGGTAACCAAGGTAACGGTACCTTATTCAGCCCGCTGCCTATGGTGACGAGCACGATGTGGATGCCATCGATCTTGGCATTGATGGCTTCTGGAATCATGCGCTCTTCGTCCTGGTTCGGCAGTCCATCCGTGATGAGCACAGCATAGTTGGGGACATCGCGTCTGTCACCCAGTCCGTTGAACAGCTGGTTCCGCGCCAGCCTGATCACCTATGAACCCGAAGAGCAAGGCACCAGCAGGGTGAGGATTGAGGATTGGGGATTGGGGATGTACAAGTTGATTGATCAATTGATTGATTGGTGGTTTCTTTATGCCATGTCGGTAGCATAGGCCATATTTCCGGCGAGAATTTTTGTTTGTTATTCAACCATCGCTTTTACAGAGTACAAAAGCATCCAATCAATTATGTGTCAATAGACAGATGTATAAGTGACGTCACAGGTCACATGCTTTCTGAATTGGTATCCATATTGGATGGGAAAGTAATGGCTGTGTTAGTTTTTTTTAAACCACCCATACCAGCCCAGCCTGCTTAAAATTCACATTATACTTGCACCCACGCCCATGCATTTAGCTTAGAGTTACTATATATACCACAGCATATATAATGAATATCTCATGTAGACCCGCTAAGCACAAGGAAGAGTAAGTTGTGGATAATTCAGTTTATTGAACATGAGAGTTACTGTACCTGGCTGGCCACATACCGCCGACAAATAAATAACAACAAATATTTGTTTGTCTCTCGCTCGGCGGTGAGTTGATTCGGCGCGCAGGCCGGGTGGCGTATCAGGTAGGCGCCGGGCCGGTCGAGTGCCTTGGTTATATACATCTACAGGTGGCACCAACTAGTGAGTAGCGGGCGCATAATGCTTCACCAAACCTGGCCAGCACAAGTGGAGCCGCCTAGCACAAATCGCCAGAACCATCGTGCTGCCGGCGCGTTCGAAACGCCAATCGAGAGACCAGCTCACTTATTATGTCAACCGCCCGTGGGTGCCTACACTAGTATATACACGTATATACTGCCTGTAATTTGTTCAAACTACACCACTTATAAGTCTTGAAATGGATATTATTGTAATTTTAGCTGGACACCAGGGAGGCTGAATGAGGTAAGCGCGACTGCCACCCATTTTTGTTAGTCCTAGGAATCAAGCGCTGGCTGAGTCAAACCGATGACTTAAAAATCGGTACTTGTCACTACCTAGCCTGGTGTTGGGCATTACTAGGATAATGCATCCATGATTCAAATTTCCCCTGCTTAATCAACCAATGTACCAGAAATATAAAATTCGGAAAAAAAACACTCATGGGCCAAGTAATGGTTAGGGTATCTCCCCGGAATGCCAGAAATAAGGGTTTGATGCTGGTGTTTAAGGCAAAACTCCTCCCCAAGGACACTAGGTTAAGATACTGAGTTATATATGTCTATTGCCCTTTGTTATTTTTTGTTGACGTTTTACGTCCTAGCAACCTCCATGGTCATATCAGGCTTGTATATTTTTTGTTGAGGTTTTACGTGCTAGCAACATACATGGTCATATCAGGCTTGTCCTTAGATGAATAGAAACCTGGGGTATAACTTGTTATGGAAATAATATTAAAAATATGAAGCCTAAACATGTCCTTGTCTATCTGATTTCTTTATTTATCATAGTTTATGACTACTCCACTACAAATAGGTAGCTAATTCAGAGGCTGGCGGTAAGTTATATTTATTATTTGTTGGCCAATTATATTACATTATTATTTACTTCACTAGTCTTATTATGTGTTTCTCTTTCCGCGGGGTTCTGGCTAGTCTTGGTTAAGGTTGAACTTGCTACTGCCTGTTATCCAGACCCTGAGCGCCTTGGGTAACTGCTCGACTGCGTTAATTATGCTAATTAACCGATGGGTGATGTCACATGACCACACACATCCCCGCTATCTGCCTCACTCATGCAGATCTTTTACACTAATAAAGGAGGGGCCAATTGGGTCCAGCCAGAGTTCGCTCAACCAATTTTATTGTCTCTGTCTTTTAATTGCGGAATAATATAATGTAATATCAACAAAAGCAATATCAATATACATTTCCCTTTGTCCTACCTTGGCAGTGTTAGTCTTGCCTCCAACATACTCTTCGTCCATCGCATCTAAGGCGTACAGAATATCCTCACGGCGATTTGTTGACTCAGTCGTAAACGGCACCTGTGTATGTATAGACGTGGTGTACCTTTTATGGTTATCGCTTAAGCCATTTAGTTAATTAGACGGCCATTGTTACCAAGGTACTCGGAACAGGAAAGCAGGAGTTCAGAAGAAACATGACTTTATTACCATGACAGGATGGCGCTCGGCATGCTGGGAGAGCATACTGATAATCAAAGGTAAGGTACAACTACAAGCTGACAATGACAGTAGATCATGCACACTTATCCACTAGGCATTGTTTAATAAGAAGCTGGCAAATACTGAAAACAAGGTAACTAGAGATAATCGAGAATGATGTTGGTAATCAGGAAGTGAACATTAGAAAAGCTGGTTTGGAGTGGTTGACAGAGGCTTCAGGACTGTGCTGGTGGAAAGAACAGGGTTATAGCTGTGCCCCCCCCCTTTTATGTTCCCTAATTAGCTGTGGTTTGATTTATTGATATATAATATATAATTAAAATATATAATATATAATATATAATATATAATATATGATATATGATATATAATAAATAATATATAATATAGAATATAGAATATAGAATATAGAATATAGAATATAGAATATATAGAATATAAAATATAGAATATAGAATATAGAATGTATAATGTATAATGTATAATGTATAATATATCATATATAAGTAATATATATGTAATATATAATATATATGTAATATAATATGTAATATGCAATATAAAAATTACAAGAAACAAGACACAATATGATATAACAAATTATACCATCTACCATATATATATAATATATTATATGTTATATTACACACCATATATAATATATATACAATACAATGTAATGGTATGTATGATGCATATATAAACCCAAACAAAAAAAACAAACACACACCACACCCCCCAACCACACCAACAAAACACACCCACCCACAAAACACCCAACCCACCACACCCACCACCACCACCCACCACCAACCAAACCATATATATATATATATCACTATCCCACCACATTAATTACTTAACAAATCTTGAACTCTGCCCTATCGCGTATATGTATGCATAACATCTCATTTTCTACTCCTATATATATATATGTGATACATAAGCATTATACAAGTACAATTAATCGGGAGGTTTCACTCCTTATTATATTCTAAGTCATCTACTGCACTGATCGATTATTAGTTGTTCATCGACTATGCAACCGGACCGATTGTGTCGCCCTCTGCCTGCAGACACTGTAACTTGTCTGACTGCGCTCAGTCACTTTGCCCCCGAGATATATTTATATAATTGTATCCAACAAACAAAGCAGGATCTCTAACCGATCGGGCGATACAACTGTAAGGCTTATATGCGCACCTGAATGTGCGCCTCATCATTGAAGTAGGCGACCGCCATGTGGTAGCGCTCCGGGTCCATCTGGCGCACCATCGACTTGACAAACTCTATCACCCGGCCATAGTTCTCCCGCTGGATGGAGCCACTCGAATCGATCAGGAATGCCACGTCGCCACTGTTAGAGCAGACTGGAAGCGCGACAGGAAGTGAGAGGTCAGGGTCAACAGGAATTAGGTCAGTGTCGACATGAGGTGGGAGGTCAGTGTCAACAGGAAGTGGGAGATCAGTGTCAACAGGAAGTGAGAGGGCAGTGTCAACAGGAAGTTAGAGGTCAGGGTCAACAGGAAGTTAGAGGTCAGTGTCAACAGGAAGTTGGAGGTAGGTGTCACCAGGAAGTTGGAGGTCAGGGTCAAAAGGAAGTGAGAGGTCAGGGTCAACAGGAAGTTAGAGGTCAGTGTCAACAGGAAGTTGGAGGTAGGTGTCAACAGGAAGTTGGAGGTCAGGGTCAAAAGGAAGTGAGAGGTCAGGGTCAACAGAAAGTTGGAGGTAGGTGTCAACAGGAAGTGCGAGGTCAGGGTCAACAGGAAGAGAGAGGTCAGCAACAACAGGAAGTGAGAGAGCAGGGTCAACAGGAAGTTAAAGGTAGGTGTCAACAGGAAGTGGGAGGTTAGGGTCAACAGGAAGTGGAAGGTCAGTGTCAACAAGAAGTGGGAGATCACGGTCAGCAGGAATCAGGTCACTATCAATAGGAAGTAGGAGGTGAGTGTGAACAGAAAATAGGAGGTGACCATCAACATGAAGTGAGAGGTCAGTATTAACAGGAATTGGGAGGTCAGAGTGAAAGGATGTAAGAGGTCAGTATTAACAGGAACTGGGAGGTCAGAGTCAACAGGATGTAAGAGGTAAGCATCAACAGGAAGTGGGAGGTGACCGTCAACAGGAAGTGGGCGCTCAGTGTGAACAGGAAGTTACACCATTCAGAGATGGCTCTGCTGCCATCACATAACTACATACATTCACAACTTACACAGCTGTTGTCAGATAACTACATACACTCGCACATCATACATTCACACCTCATACAGCTGCTGTCAGATAACTACATACAGTCACACCTCATACACCTGCTGTCAGATAACTACATACGTTCACACCTCATACAGCTGCTGTCAAATAACTAGATACATTCACACCTCATACAGCTGCTGTCAGATAACTACATACATTCACACCTCATACAGCTGCTGCCAGATAGCTACATACATGCACACCTCATACAGCTGCTGTCAGATAACTACATACAGACACACCTCATACAGCTGCTGTCAGATAACTACATACGTTCACACCTCATACAGCTGCTGTCAAATAACTAGATACATTCACACCTCATACAGCTGCTGTCAGATAACTACATACATTCACACCTCATACAGCTGCTGCCAGATAGCTACATACATTCACACCTCATACAGCTGCTGTCAGATAACTACATACATTCACACCTCATACAGCTGCTGTCAGATAACTACATACATTCACACCTCATACAGCTGCTGTCAGATAACTACATACATTCACACCTCATACAGCTGCTGTCAGATAACTACATACATTCGCACCTCTTACAGCTGCTGTCAGATAACTACATACATTCACACCTCATACAGCTGCTGTCAGATAACTATATACATTCACACCTCATACAACTGCTGTCACATAACTACGTACATTCACACCTCATGCAGCTGCTGTCACATAACTACGTACATTCACACCTCATACATCTGCTGTCAGATAACTACATACATTCACACAGCATACAGCTGCTGTCACTTAACTACATACATTCACACCTCATACAGCTGCTGTCAGATAACTACATACATTCACACCTCATACAGCTGCTGTCAGATAACTACATACATTCACACCTCATACAGCTGCTGTCACATAACTACATACATTCACACCTCATACAGCTGCTGTCAGATAACTACATACATTCACACCTCATACAGCTGCTGTCAGATAACTACATACATTCACACCTCATACAGCTGCTGTCAGATAACTACATACATTCACACCTCATACAACTGCTGTCACATAACTACATACATTCACACCTCATACAGCTGCTGTCAGATAACTACATACATTCACACCTCATACAACTGCTGTCACATAACTACATACATTCACACCTCATACAGCTGCTGTCAGATAACTACATACATTCACACCTCATACAGCTGCTGTCAGATAACTACATACATTCACACCTCATACAACTGCTGTCACATAACTACATACATTCACACCTCATACAGCTGCTGTCAGATAACTACATACATTCACACCTCATACAGCTGCTGTCAGATAACTACATACATTCATACCTCATACAGCTGCTGTCAGATAACTACATACATTCACACCTCATACAGCTGCTGTCACATAACTACATACATTCACATCTCATACAGCTGCTGTCAGATAACTACATACATTCACACCTCATACAGCTGCTGTCAGATAACTACATACATTCACACCTCATACAGCTGCTGTCAGATAACTACATACATTCACACCTCATACAACTGATGTCAGATAACTACATACATTCACACCTTATACAGCTGCTGCCAGATAGCTAAATACATTCACACCTCATACAACTGATGTCAGATAGCTACATACATTCACACCTCATACAGCTGCTGTCACATAACTACATACATTCACACCTCATAGAGCTGCTGTCAGATAACTACATACATTCACACCTCATACAGCTGCTGTCACATAACTACATACATTCACACCTCATACATCTGCTGTCAGATAACTACATACATTCACACCTCATACAGCTGCTGTCACATAACTACATACATTCACACCTCATACAGCTGCTGTCAGATAACTATATACATTCACACCTCATACAGCTGCTGTCAGATACCTACATACATTCACACCTCATACAGCTGCTGTCAGATAACTACATACATTCACACCTCATACAGCTGCTGTCACATAACTACATACATTCACACCTCATACAGCTGCTGCCAGATAGCTACATACATTCACACCTCATACAACTGATGTCAGATAACTACATACATTCACACCTTATTCAACTGCTGTCAGATAACTACATACAGTCACACCTCATACAGCTGCTGTCAGATAACTACATACATTCACACCTCATACAGCTGCTGCCAGATAACTACATACATTCACACCTCATACAGCTGCTGTCACATAAGTAGATAAGTAGATACTTACAGCGTTCACAGTTGGGTCCGTTCCAGCCAACCGGACAGCGGCATGTGTAGGCGTTGAGACCATCGACACACCGCCCTCCATTCTGACAGGGGTTACTCAGGCACTCGTCCACAGCTACAAGATGGCAGTGAGAAGAGACGCATTAATAGGCTGCCTGAGGCAGGTTAGTTGCTAGTTGGAGTTTTACGTCCTGGCAACATCTAATGTCATATCAGGACAGGTATCGACCTGTGACTGTGCACACTCATGGTGACTTTATAGCAATGTCTCACTGGGAAATCAGGCCACCGGCACCATGCCCCGATATCCCGCTAAGTCACATTATCCTGACACTGACCCAACCAGTCCTTGCCCTATCCTTTTAATGCCGAGCGCCTGGTTATGAAGCAACAAGTATAAATTTTTAAGTCATTGGTTCGAATCCCACGATCTACCAGAACTGGAGACGTACGCTCAAGTCATTCAGCCATCCCATCTTGTTAGGGGTGCACAAAGAGACACTACTCTCAATATACCTGTATATCGGGGATTGTGTGTGGTGTCAGCACCAAAACTCTCTCTATTCATATTCAGAACAAATGTCTAAAACTTAGTCAGCTGACACTGGAACTGTATCCGACAAATGCTATCCAAGCACACCTTCGCCTGGTTTTTAAGTTTGTGCAATCGAGTGGCGGTGGGTGTGTGTTTGGGGTGTGTTTGGGGTGGTGGGGGGGGGGGCGGAGAGTGCTGAGGTTGGTTGCTCCTGTTGTACTGTAGTTAGTCCAGCAATATTGACAGGGCTGGGCTTCTAGACAACCTTATAGAGTAATACTTACAAGCTAAAGTGCTATATATATAGTTCAACTACTTATTTATCATAAACAGCTACTTTTGGTGCGAATAATTGATTAAATAATGTCGTGGGGGTGATGAAAATGGGAAATATTGCGCATAGAGCGGGACTCAAACTCACATCTCTTTGCATTCCGGGCCATTGTGCTAACCATTACACCACCTAGGCTCCCTAATATCACCATACTACCCACGCCTACCTGTCTATGCGTCTCCTTGCCTGAGAGGTCAGTGCAGACTACTACACTCGTCCCCCTGGAATTGTAAGTCTTTTACTGCTTACAATTACATACATACAGGCAGTGCACTTACACATACACAGTGTAGGTTCAACAACTATACAGCGCATAGCTTGTATAGGATCCTGGTCATGGCAACCAGTGTCATGGGGGGGTGATGTAAATGGGAAATATTGCGCCTAGAGCGGGACTCGAACCCACATCTCTTTGCATTCCGGGCCAGTGTGCTAACCATTACACTACCTAGGCTCCCTGATATCACCATACTACCCACGCCTACCTGTCTACGCGTCTTCTTGCCTGAGAGGTCAGTGCAGACCACTACAATAACGTAGATGAATAGCCTTGACTAGTTGAATTGAAAGCTTTCTGTGACTGCCATATTAGTGGTTCCCATGGCTCCCCCTATCTGTGGGAAACTCTTCTAGATCATGTGACGAGCGAATCCCGCCCATGATGTCATTCATACATTACAGACCTCAACACTTTCCCCTCCTCCCCCCACTCCACGGACATGTTCAGTTGTATGAACTAAAAAACTAAGCAATCGTGTACTAATTAACTTTTGATGCCGGAATCTCCAGTGTCGATAATTAAAACTATTCACAGTTTTCTTTGTCTCCGGGTGAGTGAGATATACCTGGCAACTTTAATGTTGCATAGCCCGATCAAAGTATAACATTTTCGAAACCAAAACAATTATCTAGATTTGAATCTACCTTTCTAAGTGAGATACTGATGCACTTATTAAGCATTTGTTACCACGTAGAAGGGAATACTGAGTCATTTTAAGAGAACCTGTTACTGCAGAACTAGTGTGTCAGTGTTTTAGTGTGCTTGCCGAAATTAATTTAGCATGTTTGTGCAGTTAAAATAAAAAGAGTTATCACAAATTAAAGTAAGGTAGATTATAACAATCAATGTAATATATTTATTCAAGAACAAATCGGACAATGCAACTTCAAGGCAGATTTCAAGGCAGACTTGATGGGAGGACTGAGAAGCAATAAGGCAGACTATAAGGCATACTATAAGGCAGACCATAAGGCAAAATATAAGGCAGACTATAAGGCTGACTTTAAGGCAGACATAAAGGCAGACCATAAGGCAGACAATAAGGCAGACTATAAGGCAGACTATAAGGTAGACTATAAGTCATACTTTAATCAGACAATAAGGCAGACTATATGGTGTACTTTAATGCAGACTATAAGGCAGACAATAAGGCAGACTATATGGCAGACTACAAGGCAGACTATAAGGGAGACTATAAGGCATACTTTAAGGCAGACAATAAGGCTAGCAATACGGCAGACTGTAAGGCAGACTAAAAGGCAGAATATAAAGCAGACTATAAGGCAGAGTATAAGGCCGACTATAAGGCCGACTGTAAGGCCGAATATAAGGCACAGTAAAAGGCAGACTATAGGCAGACTATAAGGCAGACATTAAAGCAGGCTGTAGGGCAACTCTAAGGCAAACTATAAGCAGACTATAAGGCAGACTTTAAGGCAGGCTATAAGGCATACTATATGCATACTTTAAGGCAGACTATAAGGCAGACTATAAGGCAGACAATAAAGCAGACTATAAGGCAAACTATAAGGCAGACCATACTGCACCAATTAAGGCAGACTATATAGCATACTTTAAGGCATCCTATAAGGCAGACTACAAGGCTTACTATAAGGCAGACGATACGGCAGACTATGATGCATACTACACGGCAGACTTTACGGCAGACTATAAGGCCGACTATGAGGCCAACTATGAGGCCGATTATCAGGCAGAGTATAAGGCAGACTCTAACGCAGAGTATAATGCCGAACATAAGGCAGACTATAAAGCAAACTTTTAGGCAGACTATAAGGCCGACTATAAGGCAGAATATAAAGCATTATTTAAGCCAGACAATAAGGCAGAATATAATGCAGACTATAAGGCAGACTGTAAAGCAGACTGTAAGGCAGACTATAAGGTAGACCTTAGGGCAGACTATGATGCAGACTATAAGCCAAACTATAAGGCAGACTATTATTCAGACTACAATGCAGACTTTAAGGCAGACTATAATGCAGATTATAAGGCAGGCTATAAGTTAAACTATTAGGCCGAATATAAGGCAGACTATAAGGCAGACTATAAGGCAGACTATTAGGCAGACTATAAGGCAGACTATAAGGCAGACTATAAGGCTGACTTTACAGCAGAATATAAGGCAGACTATAAGGCAGACTATAAGGCAGACTTGTTGGGTGGACTGAGAAGCAAGCTTCTGGCCGACTCACTGTTGCAGGACTCCTGGATGAGCGGGTTCAGGATGCCGGTGAGTGCGTCAAAGTCACGCACGTTGTACACGTTGTCCGCGTCCGGGTCACTGGCGATTCCATTTAACTCGCGCTGGCCGACGCTCGGCCCGACGCCCACCACCACCAGGTGGATCCCCGCCTTCCGGGCCGCCACCTGGTTTCAAAAAGGTATTCAAGGGTGTTATGTGTGGTCTACTCTAATGTATGGGGCAGAGACATGGACAATCTCTAAGAAAATGTACAAACGTTTAGCAGCATTTGAGATGTGGACTTATCGAAGGATGATGAAAATATCATGGACAAAGAAGATCACCAACAAAGAAGTTCTCAGAAAAATTAAAAATAAGAAAAGCTTGTTTGCCACTATACAGACAAAGAAACTTATTTATTTTGGCCACATCATTCGTCAGAGTTCAATATACCGTACATTGTTGGAAGGGAAGGTGAATGGCAGCAGAGGGAGAGGGAGACCAAGAACATCATGGTTTACAAATATTTCACAGTGGACAGGCTTGAATTATTCACAGTCTATCAGAACAGCACAACATCGGGACAAGTGGAGAACCATTGCATCCAACCCTCGACTAGAGGATGGAACTATTGATTGATTGATTGATTCAAGGGTGGGAATAGATGGGTTCGAAATTGCAGCCGCGCGGTGCATTGTGGGATTTGTAGCAGTGAAACAAACGTGCACTACTGAAGCATGTGGCCCATGTTGAAGGGGTGAGTGTAGGTATGGAATCTTGTTAAGTTTCCACACATTTCAACTCCTGTTTGAAATGTTGAATACAAACTAAAAACATATATATAATAAATGTGAATCTTTTATCTAGCATTACATTTACACATATCTAATCAGCATATCTTATGCCTTGTGCATTTAGATCTAGACGAATCTGGGCACTCAGACTGGTGTTAGAGCTATAGCCAGAGTCAGTTTTACTTATTTGATTCATGTTTATATTTATATCCTTTGGTTAATAATACATGTAGAGCTACGAAATGGGTAGTGTTCCTCAGACATTGGTTATATATATATATTTCTTTAAACAAGTTTCTGTTGACAAATTTGAAATTTTAATATTTAGAACAATAATTAAAAATGGTGATGTGAACATCAACCGTTAAGTGACTGATTGTTTTGTGGGGAATTGTATGTTTCTTAGCTCAAAATGCTTAATTCTGGATAGGTGCCGTGAATGTATTCATTATATCATTATATTGTATCGCGCGTGTGCATCTATGTTTATGCTAAATTGTTGCGTATTTCTATTAAGTTTGAATAAAAGCGAAGCTTTGCACTGCGTGTATCAGCCCATACACACACTCACCTACACACACTCACACACACATACACAGATTTACACACACCCACACACTCACCCCCCACCCACACACCCACATACCCACTCACACACTCAACACCCCCCCCCCACACCCACACACCCACGCCCACACACACACACACTCACCGCCTCTGCGAGCGTCTCGTCCCGGTTATTCGACTTTCCGTCCGTGATGATAATGCCGATGTTGACAGAGTTCGGCCGGTCGCCGCCAGACGGCGTGAACACCTGGTTGCGCATGAGTCGCAGCGCCTCGGCCGTGTTGGTGGTTCCTCCCGTGTACCGGAAGTTCATGGCGTTGTGCAGCGCCGCCGTCGTCGTGTAGGCGCTCAGCGGGAACATGACGTTGGCGGACGTGGCGTACAGGATGATGCTCACCCGGGCGCCGTCGTCGATGTTGATGCCGAAGACGAGGTCCCGCACGAAGTCCTGCATGACGAAGAAGTTGGGCTTCTCGATGCTGCCCGACGAGTCGAGCGCGATGACGATGTCGGCGATGTTTGGGCATCCTGTGACGGGAGGAAGGAGGGGTTGGACAACAACCTGGGTTTCATTGGTTCATTGCTTAATTTATTAATTAAAAAGAAATTCATTAAATATTTGTTATTTAAAAACAAAAAAATAGTTTTCCTATATTTTATGCTATACATATTTGAAAGGTCCTGACGCAAAACCCCGTACGCACCAGTCCGAAAATTGAGATGAAAATTGAAGTCAAACCTTCGAAGGGTTCCTTTTGACACTCATATGTTTGTGCCCAATGCTCCATAACCATTTCATTGCAAGAAAAGTGGAACTAGTGGAATTAGCACGACAAGTTTTACAGTGGTTTAGGCTCCATCCTAAATAATATGTGCATAACACAGAACGCCAAGTAGATAATTGTGTAAGTGGGGAGATCTCCCTAATACACATAAGGAGAAATAACATGGCTGAAGGGGGAGTAGACGGAATGGGAGGGACAATGTGGCCCCACCCACATGGGTCCGGCATAAATATTTGTGTTTAATCTGATACAAAATAGTACATTTTCATCCATTTTAACGAGAACTATACATACCAATATTTTTAATGAACAAGCCCAAAAGATTCTTTGCTGGAAGATTAAGATTAGTGGTGTTCTCTGTGGCGGAGTGGTTAGAGTGTCTGACTTTTTTCTAGGTCAGACGCCTAATCTGAGGGTCAGTGGTTCGATTCCCCGTGCCCCCAGCTCTGCCAATTTGGATTTCCACCACTGTGCATAACTTACAGCGTCATCAAAGGCCGGTTGCTCTCATACCATGTCTATGTGGTGTGGGAGGTTAAAAATCCCTTGGGTCGGTAAAAGTGTAGGCTCGAGCTTTCTAGACCAGCACTCGCAGCAGTGGAGTGGGGAAGACCAGTCGTCTGTGACTAGGATTTCCCCTGCTTGGGACAACTAATGTACCAAACAAAATAAAAGTGAGAGACAAATAAGTGTTCACGCTTCCTGTCTATACCATTGGCTATATACAAAAAAAAATATTAAAAGCAGGAAATTGGGAGAATAGGGTTATTTTGCTATATTGTACGGAGATCTCCAGTCAAATCGGAAAACTTGGCGCCTCTGATAGCAAATTCTACTACCGGACCGTTGCTATATTCAATGACGAATAAACTTGTTAATGAAAACCAAAGAAGAAACACAAAGTGGCGGTACTGACTTTGGTCGCAGTCCCTGCCCGTCCAGCCTCGTGGACAGATGCACGTGTACATGTTGATGCCGTCCCGACACTGGCCGCCATTCATGCAAGGACTTGATGCGCAGTTGTCATCCACTAGAAGCGGGGTCAGAAAATAGCGTCATTATAAACATGATGGTGGGAGCGGGATGTACCTCAGGCGGTAGCGTGTCCACCTGTGAAGGTGTTGATCATCTGATCAATCTGGCTTAGTGGACCCATTTGCAGTTTGGGTTAGTTTCCTTTCCAACCAGTGGTCCACAACTGGTTCATCAAAGGCTGTGGTATTCACTGTCCTGTCTGCGGGAA
The DNA here is from genome assembly GCA_030323885.1 of Branchipolynoe longqiensis. Classification (NCBI taxonomy): domain Eukaryota; kingdom Metazoa; phylum Annelida; class Polychaeta; order Phyllodocida; family Polynoidae; genus Branchipolynoe; species Branchipolynoe longqiensis. The sequence continues at coordinate 2,810,401 of CM059196.1, forward strand.
AGTGCATATTACAAGACCCCTTGCTGCTTATCAGAAAGAGTAACCTGTGTGGCGCAGTCGGTTACCTCCAAAGAAATATGTTATAATGACCACACATTTGACATCCAATAGACAATGATATGAAAATCCATGTGCTCTCGAGGTGTTGTTAAATAAAACAAGCTTTGTCATCCACTAGAAGCAAAGGCAGAAAATGGCACCACATAAACTTAACCATGCATGTTGGATTTACCAGGCTGTGTATAACTTACAGCGTCTTCGAAGGCCAGTTGATGTCATATTCAGTTATCCGGAAAAAATGCTTATCTACCACCCAACAGTTTCCATTGATGCCAGATTTGTGATGGTCAATCAGTACGAGTGTTGATATATTTGAGGTGATGTCATCTAGAGGGGATGACCGAATCAGTTGAGTGTCCATCTCCCGTTTCGATCAGTCGTGGAATTTGAAACACAAGGCCGATTCAAGCTTGTTGCTACCTAACCCTGGCATTCGGCATTACTAGGATAGGCAAAGAACTGGTTAGCTCAGGTATCAGCAAAATATGAACTCAGTTTGAAATTGGGTCATGGTGTCAGACGGAATAGTCTCTCAGTGGGGCAGCACTTTTAAAGTCCCCATGAGTGCACACTGTCGCAAGACGATACCCTTCCTGAAATGACCTTAGATGTTCCGCGACGTACAAACAAAACAAAGCGAAACAAAACAAACCTCTCCGCTTTAGCGTCGCGTCCCAGTTGACCGGCCGAGTTCAGATGCAGGAGGACTCACCATTGCACATTGCTGTGACGAGCAGGTCGATGGCCTGGAACAGCTGGCCGTAGTTGAGCACGTTGAAGACGTTGCGGGTCTTTGGGTAAGAAGCGATACCCTCCAACTCAGACTGTTGAATCCACTTGCCGATACCCATCGCCAAGATGGTGACCCCGGCCTCCCGGGTCAGACGGCCCTCCTGGATACAGAGGCAGCAGATAACAGCCAGGTCAGGCAAGGTCAGTCAAGGTCAGACAAGAGCAAATAAGGCCAGGCCAGGTCAGGCAATGTCAGAGAAGGTCAGAAAAGGTCAGACAAGTTCAGACAAGGTCAGGCAATATCAGACAAGGTCAGGCAATACAGGCAATGTCAGACAAGGTTAGGCAATGCCAGGCGATGCCAGGCAATGTCAGGCAATGCCAGACAAGGTCAGACAGAGTCAGGCAATGTCAGGCAATGTCAGACAAGGGCAAACAAGGTCAGGCAAGGTCAGCCAAGGTAATACGGTTCAGCAGTATCAGATCTTTATTAAATTGACTTACTCTACCCTTCTATGGAGCACCAAAACACTACTTAAAGTGGCATAGTCTAATGGTTTTGAGTTTCTGTCATTTTTCCGAGATAAATATATTAAATTGATCGTTATGATCTACTTTACGTTAGTTTGAAGTAACTTTTATTTCAAATTGCTAACTTTTGAGATATTTGAAGTGCAAACATGTAAAGTAAATTTTGGTAGGCATGCCAACATTCTGACACCATAGGCTTATAAATGCAGTCACATGTTTTACAGGTTCTATTCAAGTTTACTCAGTGGCAACTCTATGTGGCGAAAATGCTTAATCAATGCATCTCTTTTTTTTCTTTTTTTAACTCTTTTTTTTTTATTGAGGATGTATTTATACTGTCCATAAGCATGTAAGCCCGGGTATCCAAGCTTGTTTTCAATGCTGGCCAGCTGTAGTGTTGGTGTTGTCTTACTAAGCAGTGGTAAGTTGTCTTACTATCAAAGTTAAATATGTAGAATCAAATCTAGTTAATTATTTGGGTTTTCAAAATATGATGGTTAATCGGACTATGTTGCTTTAATAAACACGTTATTATCTAAGGTGGATATATATAGGATCAACTGTGGATAAGTGCTTTGGTGTAGACAAGTTGATGTTATCATCAGACTATGCAGCTTTACGCTGCTATAGACGAATGAGGTGTAGGATTGAAACCCCCGACTGGTACCCTAGCCGAGTCATACCAATGATGTTGAAATGTATACTGGTCATTACTTAGCCTGGCACTTGGCATTGTCCATGTTGCTCACAACATGTATAACTATGGACGTGTTCTTTGGGTCCCCTACCATCGATATAGCGATATAGCGAACGGTAGACAGGAAGTGTGAACACTTATTTGTCTCTCATTTTTGCTTGAATGCAAGTAAATAAGCAACACAAGGAATATTTAGTAGCATGTGGTGAATAAGGGGTCAAATTTCCCTGGATCATCAGCCCATGCTTTTTCTAATCGATCATATGCCTTATCTAACTTATGGCCGCCGCTTGAAGCGCCACCTAGCGTAAACCTTAGAGAAACATTGTGACGTAGGAGATTCTCCAAACTCACTTTGACCAGAGCATTTCAATTGATCAGACGTGTACTTCTCTAGCCTAATTTCACCGTTACACCCATCCCAACTACTAAGATATTGTCTCTAAATGCCTGGAAACATTGAACTATAATCTCAAGACATCTTGACTCACTACTGTAACGAAACAAAAAGAAAATAAAGTCACTATATAAGGAACTGGTCTAGTGAGCAGTGAAATTAGGAACACCCAATTGTCCGCCATTGAAACTTTACATGCTAATGGCCCTGTCACACTATGACGTAACGAGGTCGACGTAGGGAGAACGTGAAGAACGTTGAACTTCTCGGCGTAGTATGCAAATTTGGGCAGAAGTTGAACGTGGATGCAGCATAGTGGATGAGAGCGTAACGTCGGTGAAGCGTAGTGATACCGTCATTCAACGAGAGAGGTCAACGTAATGATGCTCACGGAACGTTATGAACGTTATTCCATCGCCAGAAGAACGTTACGTGACGTTAGCTATGTCATGAGACGTTTAACGTACGTTGAATGCACGTTCTCCTGACGTTCTCCTGACGTTCTCCTGACATTCTCCTGACGTTCTCCTGACGTTCTCCTGACGTTCTCCTGACGTTCCCATTACGCCCCGAGGGCATTTGCACTCGATTTAATGGGGGTCAACGTAGTGGAACGTAGTTGAACGTAGTGAGGAGCGTTGGAATAACGTCCGTTTAACATCATTGACGTTCGCTGAATGTGAACAGAACGTATGGTGAACGTAAACCCTTACGTTCGTCCTACGTCGAAACTTTTGAACATGTCCAAAACCTCGACATTAATCGACGTTACACGACGTAATGTGAAGTAACTCGATGTCACTCTAAAGTCATTATGACATCATCATAGCGTAATCCAACGTCCATCAACGTAATAACGAAATATCACCACGTTAGGCTCACATTCACTCATTATGTTGTAGTGTGACAGGGGTATTAAGCAAATACAAGTAGAGTAAAACTTCTTTGATCGACCACCTCCACAGATCGACCACTCCTGATTATCGATCGCTTTATTTGGGTCCCTAATAATCACCCAAGCAATATCTTTGTAACATTAAAACAAACCCTAAGCCGACCACCTCCCTAACTGGACCATCTAAAGTCGATCGACTTATGGAGGTTTTACTGTACACATAGCTAAAGACCCTGTCACACTACGACGTAACGACGTCAACGTAGGCAGAACGTGAAAAACGTTGAACTTCTCGGCGTAGTATGCAAATTTGGGCACAAGTTGAACGTGGATGCAGCGTAGTGGATGAGAGAGTAACGGCGGTAAAGCGTAGTGGTAGCGTCATTCAACGAGAGAGGACAACGTAATTATGCTCAGGGAACGTTATGTACGTTAGTCCATCGCCAGAACTATGTTGCTTTACGTTACATACATCATGAGATGGTGGCGAAACATTGAACGAATGTTGAATGTACGTTCTCCTGACGTTCTCCTGACGTTCTCCTGACGTTCTCCTGACGTTCTCCTGACGTTCTCCTGATGTTCCCATTACGCCGCGTGGGCATTTCCACCCGGTTTAATGTGGGTCAACGTAGTGGAATGTAGTTGAACGTAGTGAGCAGCGTTTGACTAATGTCATTCTGACGTCATCATAACGTAATCCAACATACATCAACGTAATGACGAAAAATCACCACGTCAGGCTTACGTTGGCTCGTTGCATCGTAGTCTGACAGGGGTATTAATGTACTGTACAGTAAAACCTCTCTAAATCAACCGACCATGGGACCGATTTTAAATGGTCCATTTAAGGAGGTGGTCGGCTTAGGGAGTGTTTTTGTATTGTTATAAAGGTATTGTATCGGTGATCGTTTGGGACCCAAATAAAACGATCGCTATAGGGGAGTGGTCGATCTGTGGAGGTGGTTGGTTAGAGAGACTTTATTGTATAAGGAACTAAAAGAAAACAAGAACAAAATGTCCGTCTTAGCATCTGACCTCTATCGTGACCTGGGGATCATTGGACTCGCCGTCAGTCACGATGAGCAGCACATCCGGCACTTCCGGTCTGTTTCCTTCCTGCTCACTGAACGCCCTCTGGCGGATAAACCGCAGCGCAGCACCCGTGTCAGTGTGGCCGTGCATGTACCTACAGGAAGAAGAAACTGGTTATATAACGCTACGTGTTGGTGTGTCCATGTGTGTACCTACAAGAAGAAGCCCCCCATTATATAACGCTACATGTTGGTGTGGCCATGTGCGTACATACAGGAAGAAGCACCCCATTATATAATGCAGCGTGTTGGTGTGACCATGTGTGTACCTACAGGAAGAAGCACCCCATTATATAACGCTACATGTTGGTGTGTCCATGTGTGTACCTAAAAGAAGAAGCCCCCCATTATATAATGCTACATGTTGGTGTGGCCATGTGGCTACATACAGGAAGAAGCACCCTGTTATATAATGCTACGCGTTAGTGTGGCCATGTCCGTACCTACAGGAGGAAGCACAACTTTATATAAAGCTACATGTTGGTGTGTCCATGTGTGTACCTACAGGAGGAAGCACCCCGTTATATAATGCCATGTGTTGGTGTGGCCTTGCGCGTACCTACAGGAGGAAGCACCCCATTACATAACGCTATGTGTTGGTGTGTCCATGTGTGTATACCTACATGAGGAGCACCCCGTTATATAACGCTACATGTTGGTGTGGTCATGTGTGTATCTATAGGAGGAAGTACCCCATTATATAATGCTACATATTGGTGTGTTCATGTGTGTACCTACAGGAGGAAGCACCCTATTATATAACGCTATGTATTGGTGTATCCATGTGTGTACCTACAGGAAGAAGCACCACATTATATAATGCTACATGTTGGTGTGTCCATGTGTATACCTACAAGAAGAAGCACCCCGTTATATAACACTAGATGTTAGTGTGTCCATGTGTGTACCTACAGGAAGAAGCACCCCGTTATATAACACTACATGTTGGGGTGTTCATGTGTGAACCTACAGGAAGGAGCGCCCCATTATATAATGCAGCATGTTGACGTGTCCCTGTGTGTACGTACAGGAAGAAGCACCCCGTTATATAACGCTACATGTTGGTGTGTCCATGAGTGTACCTACAGGAAGAAGCACCCCGTTATATAATGCTACACGTTGGTGTGACCATGTGTGTACCTACAGGAGGAAGCACCCCATTATATAATGCTACACGTTGGTGTGACCATGTGTGTACCTACAGGAAGAAGCACCCCATTATATAACACTACATGTTGATGTGTCCATGTGTGTACCTACAGGAAGAAGCACCCCATTATATAACGCTACATGTTGGTGTGGTCATGTGTGTACCTACAGGAGGAATCACCCAGTTATATAATGCTACATGTTGGTGTGTCCCTGTGTGTACATACAGGAGGAAGCACAACTTTATATAATTTCGTTGGATGTGCTATTGTCAGTACTATTGGTAAGGCTCGTCCTAAACCTCCGTAGGCTTCCAGCACAGAAGGCCTGGAGTTCGAATCCCATCCGATTGAAACCAATCCCTTACACAAGTTGATGCATGTCGCTATCTAGCCTGGCGTTCAACAGTATGCATGTTGCCAGTAACATGAGTAATTCACAATGCTGGAGACTGTGCTAGGGTGCCAGGATAATTTGCCTGATGCGTTGCTAGGGCATTTTCGCCCACAACCAATAATGGTTTAGCATTCATATCACTATAGGGCCACAGGCTTTGTGCTAAAACTAAACAAGCCGTTGGGCAAACACTGCTGGAGCAGCACACAGTGTGGATCGATTTCAAATTTCGAATCCAAACGGTTTAGGCCTATCTTCTGCCTAAAACCTCCCACCCACCCCTTCAGAACTTGTTTTCATAGGCTGATTGTTTGAGATGCTTCAAGTTCTTGGTTGACCCTAAGATAATCAGACCCACCACCAGCAGATTTTTCGGCCGCCTCCAAAAAAGTATAGAGCCAACATACCCAGTCTTATGTAGTAGCTTAAAATATGTGTGTACTATTAACAAGGGGCAGGGTCCCCCTGGCACGGTGAGGCTCGGGTAATAAGTGCTGACCAGGACACAAAAGTGTCAAAAAATGTCTATATTGAAAAATAAGTAATAATACCTGTATTCGCATAACCGAGTTCGCCGGTATCAGGAGTTTACCTGACTGAAGATTAATTAAATAAAATATTAGTAAAGGAAAATCTTAATGTAAAAAATTACCTATGGGTATTACGATGATAACTGTATCATATAAAAATATTTTGGACTATGTAAAAAATATAGTGTTACTGTGAAAAATGGTTATTGACATAGGCGTATTTGCTGCTTTGTCTGTGATAATCGATGGGAGCTTGAAAAATGCTGAAATTGTACAAATACAAGTTATTTGTTGCACTATTCATGTCTCCAGCGTTGAGAATTATTAGGATAGTACAAAGACTGGATAGCACATAATGAGCATCATGTGACTGTTTGGGATATCGGGTCAAGGCAGTGTGGTTTCCCAGTAGGGCAGCACTATAAAGTCAGAATGAGTGCGCAATGTCACAAGTCGGTACCCGTCCTGATATGACCTGAGATGTTGCTAGCATGTAGAACAACAACGAACAACAACACAATGTTAAACCTGGAAATGCGAAGGGTAATACGGGTAGCATTAATCTACATCGGAGTTCTCTTTCTTCTAATCCTATCCACAATACTGTAGTGGTCTGCACTGAACTCTCAGGCAAGGAGCCGTATAGACAGGTAGGCATGGGTAGTATGGTGATATCAGGGAGCCTAGGTGGTGTAATGGTTAGCACACTGGCCCAGAATGCAAAGAGATGTGGGTCCGAGTCCCGCTCTAGGCACAATATTTCCCATTTTCATCACCCCCACAACACTGGTGCTGTGACCAGGATCCTATACAAGCTATACGCTGTATGGTTGTTGACCCTGCCCTGTGTATGCATGTGTTAGTGCATTGCTTGTATGTATGTAATTGTAAGCATTAAAAGACTTACAATTCCAGGGGGATGAGTGTAGTAGTGGTCTGCACTGACCTCTCAGGCAAGCAGCCACATAGACAGGTAGGCGTGGGTACTGTGTTGAGACCAGGGAGCCTAGGTGGTGTAATGGTTAGCACACTCTCCCAGAATGCAAAGAGATGTGGGTTCGAGTCCCGCTCTAGGCGCAATATTTCCCATTTTCACCACCCCCATGACAATACTAAGCTGAATAACGTAAAACAGGTAGAAATATCTAGATTTACTGAAACATTGGTTGCTCGGCTGGAAGATCATCCTTGTTGGGGAAGCCCTACCTTGACCTTATCGTATGTTTGTGGTTAAATAAAGCTGCACTCACGTGACATTCTGTACAGCTCGTGTGATGGCCTGGTTGGTGGAGTGCTGGTTAAGGCGGAACTCACTCCTCGGACGGTCAGCGAAGGTTACCAGTCCAACGCGCGCCTAAAGTGTGGGCGGAAACACATGGAGAGTTCAGGCACAAAACCATGTAAACGCCAATCCAAAAATGGAGCTAAACATCGGAATCAAACTCTCAAAAATGTAATTGTTGTTATATTCCTATTTTTGTGTTCATTGCTTCATAACCATGTGATCATATGAGAAGAGGAATTAGTGAGAATTAAAATTATTTTCAGATGGAAATCTTTTATTTAAACTACATTTTTGGATTGGCATTTCCGTGGTTTTTGCGCCGGCACAAAACCCGATAAATCCATTTTAGTTGTTCTCTGTGAAATTGAATTTGTTGTAGTGCTTTACATGTAATGTCTATCGATTTCATGTTGGATAATGCATTATATAGGGGATGTGTTGGTTTCTGCGGGACCCCCCCCACCCCCCCGCAAAATCGGACTCGATTATCGGAATGATGGAAGCTTCTGCTCAAACCTGGTTGTCATGGTTTCATTTTGCCCTGAATGGCAATTCGTCGGTTGTCATGGTCTTAAATAAAGTTGTTGTAGTCTGTTGGGGTTTTACGTCCTAGCAACATCTAAGCTAATATCAGGATTGGTACAGACTTGTGACAGTGATCATTGACATGACATACAACATACACTCGGTAGGTGGGAACTCTCCCAAAAATATACCAAAATAACCCCAATCTGCGAATTTGGCAGAGGATATCCGTAAAATATAACAAAATCATTCCAATCGACCAATTTCCAACTTTTAATTTGTTAAATTACGCCAATGAATCATACTAGCTTATTACAAAAAAAAAAGTAATTGTATGCATCATTTTCATCGAAATGCGCCAAAATGCACCATTTTGAATTACTTAAATTTGGGGCCGGACGCCCCTCTGGGAAGGGCCAACCCCCACTCTAGTACCCCCCCCCCCCCTCCATTCAGTGACCCTATTTCTTCCTATTTACAATGTAGGTCTATACACGCTTATCTATGTGACACCTCTGCAAAATCCATGCAGATAAATATTGGGTGATGTCACTGTTCAGGCAACCCTCTCACCGAGCCGTAATCGACTATGACGGTGCAGACTATTTGGATCATCCCGGTCGTCAGAATTTCAAATAGAACAACCCGAGCTGTACCTCACAATAACCATGGGCCATGTACACAATGATCTGACCACAGTGCTCCACCTCTTGGCTGCGCGCATCAGGAGCGATGACGTCACATCTGTGCTGGTACATATGGTGTCAGGGTGTACTGCTACATGTACAGACAGTACAAATCATATATGTTTTTGTAAATATATTTGTTTATAAAACTATGACCTCACAGATTAATGAAATGGACATATAACTAAACTATACAATCATAACAAAACTATAGTGGTCTGCACTGACCTCTCAGGCAAGGAGCCGCATACACAGGTAGGCATAGGTAGTCTGTTGAGATCAGGGAGCCTAGGTGGTGTAATGGTTAGCACACTGGCCCGGAATGCAAAGATATGTGGGTTCGAGTCCCGCTCTAGGCACAATATTTCCCATTTTCATCACACCCATGACACTGATGCTGTGACCACGATCCTGTACAAGTTACACGCTGTATAGTTGTTGAACCTACCCTGTATATATATGTCTTGGTGCATTGCCTGTATGTATGTAATTATAAGCAGTCAAAGACTTACAATTCCAGGGGGACGAGTGTACTGGTCTGCACCGACCTCTCAGGCAAGGAGCCACATAGACAGGTAGGTGTGGGTAGTGTGTTGAGATCAGGGAGACTAGGTGGTGTAATGGTTAGCACATTGGCACGGACTACAAAGAGATGTGGGTTTGAGTCCAGCTCTAGGCGCAATATTTCCCATTTTCATCACCCCCATGAAAATACTTTAAATCCTATCTTGCCTTAGTTATATTGGTAACTTAAAAAAAAAAGAGAATAGAGTTTTGGATTAAGCCACCATTTGTTATGGTCCAAGCGCATTTGTTTATGCAACCCAAATTTGAAGGATCTGCGCATGAGCCAAACAATGGTTGTGATGATCTGAGGTGATTGATGTCGCCCCGAGTGGTTGCCCACTCACATTCCCGTTGGTGACATCGAGCCGTGACGCGAGTTCTCGGATGAAGTTGAGAACGCGCTGGAAGTTGTCACGGCTGATTGAACCCGACGAATCTATGGCGAACACCACGTCCACCTGGTCCTTGCATTCTGCAAGGGAAGGAGGCACAGGTCAGGGAGGTCGTTGAGGTCAGGGAGGCCAGGGAGGCCAGGGAGGCCAGGGAGGCCAGGGAGGGCAGGGAGGTCATGTATGTCATGTATGTCATGTATGTCATGTATGTCATGTATGTCATGTATGTCATGTATGTCATGTATGTCATGTATGTCAGGTATGTCAGGTATGGTATGTATGTCATGTATGGCATGTATGCCATGTATGGCATGTATCTCATGTGTGTCATGTATGTCATGTATGTCATGTATGCCATGTATGTAATGTATGTCATTATGTCATGTATGTCACGTATGTCATGTATGTCATGGGTGTCATGTATGTCATTATGTCAGGTATATCATGTATGTTATGTATGTCAGGTATGCCATGTATGTCATGTATGGCATTATGTAATGCATGCCATGCATGTCATGCATGTCATGTATGTCATGTATGTCATGTATGTCATGTATGTCATGTATGTCATGTATGTCATGTATGGCGTGTATGGCATGTATTGCAGGTATGGCATGTATGGCGTGTATGACATGTATGGCATGTATGCCATGTATGCCATGTATGTCATGTATGTCATGTATGTCATGTATGTCATGTAGGTCATGCAGGTCATGCAGGTCATGCAGTTCATGCAGTTCATGCAGGTCATGTAGGCATTGAGGTAAAGGAGGCCAGGGAGGTCAGTGAGGTCAGTGAATGCCATGGAGGTTAGGGAGGTCAGGGTCAGGGAGGTCAAGGATGCTAGGGCGGTCAAGGAGGCCAGGGAGCCCAGGGATGTCAGCGATATCAGGGAGGTCAGGGAGGTCAGAAAGGGCAGGAAGGTCAGAGAGGTCAGGCAGGTGAGGAAGGTCAGGCCGATCAGGCAGATCAGGCAGGTCAGAAAGGTCAGAAAGGTCATGCAATTCAGAAAGTTCAGGGAAGTCAGATAGGTCAGGAATGTCAGGAAAGTCAGGGAGGTCAAGAAGGTCAGGGAAGCCAGCCAGGTCAGGAAGGTCAGGGAGGTCAGACATGTGAATAAAGTGAAGAAGGTCAGGGAGGTCAGGAAGGTCAGTCACTCAATCAATCAATCAATCAATCAACCAAACCAATTACTTAACCAAGTAGTCAACCAATCGCCACACTAATCAACCGAATGATTAACTAATCAACGAAGCAATCAACTAAATAAACAATACAATAAACAATCAATCAATTAATTAATTAATCGCATAACCAATTAATCAATCAAGAAATCAATCATTGAGTTACAAATGCACCGGTGCGTGACATCAGTTGTATGTGATGAGGATGGTTCTTCCTTTTCGAACCTCAGAACTGAAAGAAAATCCACCAGAGAGCATCGACTTCCTTCTTTATTCCCCCGAACGATTGACCTCACTTCATGAATCATGACCTTATATATGGCATAGCTTCAGAATATTAAAACCTGACCATATATGGCATTGCTCCACCAATAAGAAAACTGCCCATATATGGAATGGCTTCACCTGTCAACGTTCATAGCATGGCTTTGCTACTAAGTAAATTTCCCATATGAGCCTGTCTCAAAAGGTGATCACTCATTTTTTGTTTGTCGATTGTAACCATTGACAGAAAACAGCACAGAAACGGTTACACTGAAAACACAAGGACATTTGCTTCAAATCAATATGTATTCTATTGGGATTACGGAACACCATGTAACAAACAAATCAGTTTATCCTGAGCAAATGCATATGCAGATAATATGTTGATTGTTACAATGGACACAGTTTTGTCCCATATTGCTTATCACCTTTTGAGACAGTCTCATATATCGAATTGGCTTTGCTAGGAAAGAAATTACCCATGCATGCCATGGATTTGCTATTAAAAAATGGTTATATATAGCATGGATTCACTAGTATGAAAATGCACATATATGGTATGGCTTCGCTATTAACAAAATTGCCATATACGTCATGGCTTTGGTATTAAAACTTTTTCCATAAATGGAATGCCTTCGCTATTAAAAATAATGCCGCTGTATGGCATGGCTTCAGCGGTTAAAACATTGCAGATATTATCAGGTTGGAGAGCTTACCTCGTTTGAGCTACGGTGCTTAAAGTACCTAATTCGAGTACCGGATCAATTTCCAAGGTCGAATTTCATATAGGATTATGGTGCAGGTTCACAAATATGGTTGTGGAACACTGAGTTTTAGGAGGTTTTCATATTCGAATACATCACGAGAAAGGAAAACATTATATCTAATTTCCTGAATATTCTTTATTGGGTATGGACTTTGTTCAATTTGAGATTGAGTAAATATTAAAAGGGAATATTTAGGAAATAATTGTTAGTTACACTCTACACTAATGGGGGGGGGGGGTCTACAGGACAGAACTGCCCATGATAGTACTGTGTTGGTATAGACATTAATCCCAAACAATAGAGGAACCTCCAGTCAACCATGGGGGTATATGCTGGTCTGTTGCCCACTCATATACTTCCACTTGCCACTCGGGAAGGTCCTGTGGGGACTGTTGTACATCATTTAGATATATTTTGTGCATACCAATATATATATATGCATAAGAAATAATTCACTCTGATTATTCATCTGATGCATAATCACCACAAATATGGCTTGTCTTGCTGGTACATCATTAAGAAAACCTACCTTAAATATTATTGTATTTGATTTATTTTATTGTTGGTTATCACTTTTTATTTCTATTCATATTATTTAAGGGAATGCCGGTGCCGGAAGGCCTGTGGACGGGAGGCCAGTATGCTCAAAATAAAACTGTAATTATGCATCTGATGCATAATCCCCACAAATATGGCATTTCTTGCTGGTACAGCAACATTAACATTAAACTTACCTTGTATATTATTGCATTTATATTTCATTTATTTTGTTGTTGGCTATCACATTTTATTTATATTTATATTATTTGAATTGAGGCCTGGTGCCGGGAGTCTCGGTGCCGGGAGGCCAGGAACCATGGTGCCGGGAAGCCGGGATTCCTTGTGCCGATAGGCTGCCGTCTCCTCCCACCTCGAACCCGAACCTCATATGCCTATTATAAAACTTAGCCTGTATATTATTGCATATATATTTCAATTTTATTGTTGGTTATCACATTTTATTTATATTTATATTATTTGAATTGAAGCCTAGTGCCGGGAGTCTCGGCGCCGGGAGGCCGGGAACCCTTGTGCTGGGAAGCCGGGATTCCCAGCGCCGATAGGCTGCCGTCTCCCCTCCCCCCCTGAAACCTAAACCCCATATGCATATTATAAATGTTATACATATACATATATATACATACATATATATAAATATATATACATATACATACATATACATACACATATAATACAATACATATACATATATATATACATACATATACATATATATACATATATATACATATACATACATATACATACATATATATTAACATACATATATATACATATATATACATATATACATATATATATACCTACATATACACACATATACATACATATACATACATACACATCTATATATGCATATGCAGACATATATACATGAATCTACACATATGCATATAAATACATATTGTATTTAGAGATGACTGCATCACATATCTTAGAGTGGTCCTCCATTTGTCACTGCTAAGTTAATCCATATGTAGTCTGTGTCACTATCAGACTTATTGCAACAATGCAAGGGGACTAAGCTCTGACACTTTCACACTCAGATTTTAACCAAACACTGCCATTACCCTAAATAACATTCCATTTATATTTAATTTATTTTTGATTATGCATGTACATGTACACATACTTTTAAAGCTATATGTATATATGCATATATGCACATACATATGTATGTATTATATATAATATATAAATAATATTGCAATATCAGGTGAAGAATAACTTACCAGTGTTCCTAAATGCAAGGATGACTGTGGCAGATCCTTCACAATGGTAATCCATTTGCAAGTAACAAGTTGACTGTTGTGTAGTGTGTGCCTTCAGAAATATGTGTGTGCAGTGCACTGTGGCACACACCCTTATAAACCAAATCCAATCCACTCTCACACCTATTCAAAGGGCATAAGCTCTGACACATTCACACTCAGTGAACTCAGTGAACTCAGCTGTCAGTGGAGGTGCACCCAGAGAACCATTGGCAACCTGAGGTGTGAAAGCTTTCCTTGGCAGTTTTTGGTTCAAATCTGAGTGTTAAACTGTCAGAGCTTAGGCCCCTGGCAATAAGTCTGAGAGTGAAACAGAATACACATGGGTTAACTTACCAGTGACAAATGGAGGACCACTCTACAATATGTGATGCAGTCATCTCTAAATACAGTATGTATTCACATATATACATATATATATATATATATATATAATTATGTAGTCACATATATAGGTCTCCATATGTATACATATATGTAGATGTGAATGCATGTATATATAGACATATATACAGTTATTTGTTTGTTGTTGTTTTACGTCCTAGCAACATCTAAGGTCATATCAGGACATATATACACATATGCATATGTAATATGTATATATGTATATACACATAGGTATATGTATATGTATATGTATACACATATGTATGTTTATATCTATATATATTATATGTATACATACATATACATGTGAATCTAAAAATAATGCAAATAATGATTAAAATAATACGGTAATTATAATGACAAGAATAATGATAATAACAATGATAATAATGATACTAACGATGATAATAATACCAAATATACATATCGTTTTAAATCGATAAAGTGTTTATTAATATATGTGCATGTGTGTATATGTATATGTGTATATATGTATATATGCTGGCACAACAATAACATAAATCAAATACAATAATATTTAAGGTAGGTTTTTCTTAATGTTGTACCAGCATCTTTGTGGTGATTATGCATCAGATGCATAATCACAGTGAATTATTTATTATGCATATATATATTGGTATGCACAAAATATATCTACATGATGCACAACAGTCCCCACAGGACCTCCCCCAGTGGCAAGTGGAAGTATATGAGTGGGCCACAGACCAGCATATACCCCTATTGTTGGCTGGATTTATGGCTATACCAACACAGTTATAACATGGGCAGTTCTGTCCTGTAGCCATGTGTTGTAACTACTGAATTATTTCCTAATATTCACTGTTAATTTTCTCAATCCGGTCCCAACTAAATGTCCTATGAATATCTAGGAAATTAGATATAATTTTTGGCTTTATAGTGATGTATTCCAACATGTAAACTTCCCAAAACTCAGTGTGCCATAACCATATCTTTGAACCTGCTAACTAATCCTATATCAAATTCGACCTTGGAAATTGAACCGGGGCTCGAATGAAGTATTTAACCACCATAGCCCGATCGAGGTAAGCTCTCCAACCTGATTATTGCATGGCTTCAAAAGTCAGCAAATTGACCATATATGGTGTGACTCTGCCAGTCATTGGGTATCGCTGAAGCCAGGTGGTTAGTAGTCAGGTTGGGGAAACACCTGAATTGACAGTCTGTTGGTACAATCGGGTCCGTTGATGTAATCTAGTATGTTAATTGGTAGGCTTTACTATAGGAAAATCTGTTATCACCTATATCCAGTGAACCTGTTTGTTGGGGTAATAAAGATTGATATCACTAGAAAGAGACAAACCTGCTTCACCAATAAAGTGACTATCAGCTACATTTGGTGTTTTATTTAAGAGTAACTAAGGATTGAATTTACATTAAATGTGTGCTGTGTGTCTGTCACTGAACCCTTGGTCAGCCCTGGGACCAGTCCTGAGTGCATCCTCCTCTCCCCATCCCCACCCCCACCACTGCCTCTCCCCTAAGGGGCTACCATGGTTACTAATTAAGACAGGGTGTGGGTGACCTAAGTTAGCACAGATGAGGGGTTGAAGAACACACATGTGATATTTTATTTTATTACAATATTTGTTAGGACAATTTGCTAGTGAATGATGGAGGCATACATGCATACATGCATGCATACATACATACATACATACATATATACATTCATATATACATTCATATATACATTCATATATACATTCATACATGTAAACATCTATATTTATGTATATGTATGTATTTTCGTGCATAGCTTGTGTAAACATCTTAGCCACAAGCCTGCAGCTACCCCACACCCACCCTGGTACTAGTAGGAGTGTGTGTGTGGAGGGTCAATTCACTGGGAACACTTGTGAAGGCCACCCCTGGCACACAATCAGTAGGAGTAGTGTGTGTGTGGGGGGGGGGGGTATCAGAAGCAGCCTGACTGGGACAGTTAAACCAAACTTTCATGTGGTTATATTTTATTTGATTAAATATTTGTTAGGACATACATGCATACATACATACATGCATACATACATACATACATATGTACATACGTACATACATACATGCAGACATCCATATTTATGCATATGTGTATATATGTATTTATTTTCGCTCTTAGCGGGTGTTTACATCTAAGCCTGCATGACCTCAACTTTCCAACACCCACCCTGGCAGGAGGCTGTGTGTGTGGAGGTTGAAGAACTAAGTGGTAGAGCACCAGTCTGAGACTTGACTTGACATTGTGGACAGGGAACACCTGTGATGACAGTGTGTGTGTGGGGGGAGGGGGAGGGGGTCGAGAGGGAGGGTTATCAGAAGCAGTCCTTGGGTCCTCCTCCAGTGTTGATGTTTCTAGCTCCCACTTCTCAACTAGAATTATAGATGAATTCCAAGTCTCATGGATTTATTTCAAGGACAAAATTACTAAGATTCTTTACAATTTGGATTTATATATGTATATATATATATATGTATGCATGTATAATATCATAATTGAAATATGTATGTATATATGTATGTAGCCCTGTGTATATATATAGGTATATATGCATGTATATATCTATGAGACTATGTACACATGTATGTATGTAGCCCTGGGAGAGGGGGGAGGGCTGGATGGGTTGGGGGGGGGGGCTCTAACCAAAGCCTGTGAAAACACATATTTGGTTTTATATATAAAAACTAAATATATAATTATTGTTATTGCTGCCTCATAACTTTGGGTGGGAATGAGTGTGTCTGTATCACTCTGACTGAACCACTGGTCAGGCCTCCCTCACCCCAACACATCCCCCCCCCCACACCCCCTCAAACACAGACACACAGTGGACAGTGTGGGGTGCACTGGGGAGCAGCAGGGGGGGCCCTGATGCTTGCAAACAGGGGTGGGTGGGGGTTACCATGGTTACTAATTAAGATAGTGTGTGAGTGACCAAGGTTAGCACAGGATAAGGGAGTTGATGAAGAACACACATTGTAGGAAGTGGTATTTTATTTAATTACAATATTTGTTGGTGAATGATAGGTGTGGGGTGCACATTCATACATATATTTGCATACATGCGCATATGCATAAACATCCATACATACATCAATACACATCCATACATCCACATCCATAAATGCATACATGCATACATACATGCACATACTGGCATATGTGCATGCACACAAACACACACATCCCACTCAGTCACTTGATACCGGGTTACAGGAGGAGGTGCTGTGCATGATGGGTGGTCATCCCCCCCCCATATATGCATATATGCATATATGCATATATGTATATATGTATATATGTATATATGTATATATGTATATATGTATGTATGTATGTATGTATATATGTATATATGTATATATGTATATATGTATATATGTATATATGTATGCGAGCGAGTGGTGGGTCGCGCCCTGCACAAGGGGCCGGCGAGGTGTATGCCGGACCCCCCCTCCCCCTCCACCCCCCACCCTGTGAGATGTGCGATTTGTAAGGGGAGGAGGATAATGGGTGAGGCTTGGGTGTGAGGAGGGGAATGTGTGTAGGGGGGTGAGATGCTGGTGTTGATATCAGTGTGCTTCTCAACCACACCCTCTCTTAATTAGTAACCATGGTAACCCCCTCCCACCCTTGTTTGCACACAGAGGAGGGCTGCCTCTGTTGCTCACCCATGCACTATGTGTGTGTGTGGGTGGGGTGGGGGGGGATGCTCAGTGGCAGACACACAACACACAGTGTGCACACACTCATTCTGCCATATATAAGGCATATTTTGCTAGGACATAATCACCAGATCTCGCTGGTCACATAAATATAAAACCAGCAGATGTTTTCTTTAATGATATGAATATTATTTGCCAGTTGAATAAAACCACCATGATATGAGATGTAATAGTAATACATTAAAATCCTTCTGTTTTAATGTAAATTCAATCCTTAATTACTCTTAAATGAAACACCAAATGTGGCTAATATTTATTTAATTAGTGGAGCAGATTTGGCTCTTTCTATTAATATAAATATTTATCACCCCATAATGCAGGTTCACTGGATATAGCCAAAAACACATTTTCCTATAGTAAAGCCTACCAATTAACATACTAGATTACATCAACGGACCCGATTGTACCAACGGACTCTCAATTCAGGTGTTTCCCCAACCTGGTAGAAATATACTAGTATTAGCAGGAGTGTTTGAGCTGTTCGCCGCTAGTTCCCCCACAACTCACCAGGCGGCGCCTCACGACATGTCCGACGGACCAGCGCCGACTCAATGGTCTCCAGATCACCAAAGTCATCCAGGTGGAACGCATGTTCACTGGCAGGCTTCGACGCGATACTCTCCATCTCGTGCTGGAATGACGAGAGCATGCAGACGCTAAAAGAATGGCCGTTTGTTGTGTTTGTTTGTTGTCGTCTAGTAACATCTAGGGTCATATCAGGACTGGGTACCAATTTGTGCCCATGCATACTTGTGGCGATTTTGTAGCGTTTCCCCACTGGGAGAGCTGGCCGCTGACATCATGACTTGATTTCGTACTCAGTCACATTTTTTTCCTGATACTGACCGAATCAGTCTGTGCAATATCCTCTTAATACTGAGTGCAAGGTTAGATCGTGGTGAGTAACAGTTTGATATATATCATAGATCAGTATAGGGAGACAGTAATATGTGCAATTTATATTAATACTAGTCTATGAATATGGTAGTGATTCATTGATAGGAAATAATATATAATTATATTATATTGATAGGGTAGTATATATAATTATATTATATATATATTGATAGGGGTCGTATATACGAGAGGGGTGATCTGATCGAATCTGGACTGGTCTGGCGGTCGCGTGATGTAGTAACTGCCCGTGGCGCCATCTGGAGGAATTCCGAGAACTAAGTTATGCTTGTAGATTATCACAGGGTTTCTGCCAGATGGCGCCACCGCGCAGTTGTAAGTCAGTTTGTGTAGTTCCCGTCTCCGCCGTAAATTACCAATGTTATGCATACCATCCGCAATTATATTATATATATATATTGATAAGGGTAGTATATATAATGATATTATATATATATCGAGAGGGGTAGTATATATAATGATATTATATATATTGATATGGGTAGTATATAAAATGATATTATATATATTGATAGGGGTAGTATATATAATTATATATATATATATATATTGATAGGGGTAGTATATATATAATGATATTATATATATAGTGATAGGGGTAGTATATATAATTATATTATATATATATTGATAGGGGTAGTATATATAATGATATTATATATATATATATTGATAGGGTAGTATATATAATTATATTATATATATATTGATAGGGGTAGTATATATAATTATATTATATATAATTGATATGGGTAATATATACAATTATATTATATATAATATTGATAGGGTATAATATATATTTATATATATATATAATTGATAGGGGTAGTATATATAGATAATATATATAGTAAGTAGTATATATAATTAAATTATATATACTACCCCATAATATATTATATATATATATTGATAGGGGTAGTATATATAATGATATATAATATAAAAAGGAAATATTATATATATATTGATAGGGTAGTATATATAATGATATTATATATATATAATGATAGGGTAGTATATAAATTATATTAATATATAAGGATTATATAATAATATTATAATATATTGATATGGGTAAATATACAATTATATTATATTATATATTGATAGGGGTAGTATATATAATTAATATATATATATATATATATTGATAGGGGTAGTATATATAATGATATTATATATATATATATTGATAGGGTAGTATATATAATTATATTATATATATATTGATAGGGGTAGTATATATAATTATATTATATATATATTGATATGGGTAATATATACAATTATATTATATATATATTGATAGGGGTAGTATATATAATTATATTATATATATATTGATATGGGTAATATATACAATTATATTATATATATATATTGATAGGGGTAGAGGGACATACCAAGAGTTCAGGCGCAAAACCCCGTAAACGCCAATCCAAAAATGGAGATACAAATCGGATTCGAACCTTCAACAAGTTAATTTTGTTGTATTCTTACTTTTTAGTTCAATACTCCATAACCATGTGATCATAAGAAAATTGGAATTAGTCAGAGTTAAAATTATTTTCAATTAAAAGTCTATTATTTAAACTACATTTTTGGATTGACGTTTACGTGGATTTGCACCCGAACTCTTCATTGGTTTTACGTTATATACAGTACTATAGGGTCAGTTAGATAGGATATAGTGAATACACTATAATAGAAGGAACTCACCATATCTAGTATCCTTGTTTGTATTCGCATATTAGTACGGTTTGATTGAATGTTCAGCTGGAACATCTGTCACAGATATTCATATAGGTACCAAACAAAGTGATATCTAATTCACTGTTAGATTGTATGCTCAGCAGGAATATGTGTTATATATATTCATATAGGTACCAAACAGAGTTATATCTAATTGACTGTTAGAGTGTAGGTCTAGCAGGAATATGTGTTATAGATATTCATATAGGTAACAAACAGAGTTATATCTATTGGATGTTAGAGTGTAGGTCTAGCAGGAATATGTGTTATAGATATTCATATAGGTACCAAACAAAGTGATATCTAATTCACTGTTAGATTGTATGCTCAGCAGGAATATGTGTTATATATATTCATATAGGTACCAAACAGAGTTATATCTAATTGACTGTTAGAGTGTAGGTCTAGCAGGAATATGTGTTATAGATATTCATATAGGTAACAAACAGAGTTATATCTAATTGACTGTTAGAGTGTAGGTCTAGCAGGAATATGTGTTATATATATTCATATAGGTACCAAACAGAGTTATATCTAATTCACTGTTAGATTGTATGCTCAGCAGGAATATGTGTTATATATATTCATATAGGTAACAAACAGAGTTATATCTAATTCACTGTTAGAGTGTAGGTCTAGCAGGAATATGTGTTATAGATATTCATATAGGTAACAAACAGAGTTATATCTATTGGATGTTAGAGTGTAGGTCTAGCAGGAATATGTGTTATAGATATTCATATAGGTAACAAACAGAGTTATATCTAATTCACTGTTAGATTGTATGCTCAGCAGGAATATGTGTTATATATATTCATATAGGTAACAAACAGAGTTATATCTAATTGACTGTTAGAGTGTAGGTCTAGCAGGAATATGTGTTATATATATTCATATAGGTAACAAACAGAGTTATATCTAATTCACTGTTAGATTGTATGCTCAGCAGGAATATGTGTTATATATATTCATATAGGTAACAAACAGAGTTATATCTAATTGACTGTTAGAGTGTAGGTCTAGCAGGAATATGTGTTATAGATATTCATATAGGTAACAAACAGAGTTATATCTATTGGATGTTAGAGTGTAGGTCTAGCAGGAATATGTGTTATAGATATTCATATAGGTAACAAACATAGTTATATCTATTGGATGTTAGAGTGTAGGTCTAGCAGGAATATGTGTTATAGATATTCATATAGGTACCAAACAAAGTGATATCTAATTCACTGTTTGATTGTATGCTCAGCAGGAATATGTTATATATATATTCATATAGGTAACAAACAGAGTTATATCTATTGGATGTTAGAGTGTAGGTCTAGCAGGAATATGTGTCATAGATATTCATATAGGTAACAAACAGAGTTATATCTAATTGACTGTTAGAGTGTAGGTCTAGCAGGAATATGTGTTATAGATATTCATATAGGTACCAAACAAAGTGATATCTAATTCACTGTTAGATTGTATGCTCAGCAGGAATATGTTATATATATATTCATATAGGTAACAAACAGAGTTATATCTATTGGATGTTAGAGTGTAGGTCTAGCAGGAATATGTGTCATAGATATTCATATAGGTAACAAACAGAGTTATATCTAATTGACTGTTAGAGTGTAGGTCTAGCAGGAATATGTGTTATAGATATTCATATAGGTAGCACACAGAGTTATATCTATTGGATGTTAGAGTGTAGGTCTAGCAGGAATATGTGTTATAGATATTCATACAGGTAACAAACACAGTTATATCTATTGGATGTTAGATGGTAGGTCTAACAGGAATATGTGTTATAGATATTCATATAGGTAACACACCGAGTTATATCTATTGGATGTTAGAGTGTAGGTCTAGCAGGAATATGTGTTATAGATATCCATACAGGTAACAAACAGAGTTATATCTAATTGACTATTAGAGTGTAGGTCTAGCAGGAATATGTCTTATAGATATTCACACAGGTAACACACATAGTTATATATAATTGATGTTAGATTGTAGGTCTGGCAGAATTACGTGTTATACATATTCATATGGGTAGCAAACAAAGTTACATCTAATCGACTGTCAGAGTGTCGGCTTAGCGGGTTTACCTTAAACTGGTCGACGTTCCTAACGTTTTGTCCAATGCCAATGGCGAACACCCGAACACCCTGGTCGTGTAATTTGGTGGCCTCAATGGGCGTCAGTTCGGGCTGGTGGAGCAAGATTGATTGATTGATTGATTGTTCGGTGGTTGCTTTATGCCATGTTGGCAGCATAGGCCATATTCACAGCGAGAACTGTATAAAAACAATGGTAAACCATCGCTTTTACATGTAAAACCCTACAATCAATTATGTGTCAATAGACACTCATTTAATTAAAAAGCTCACAATTATATATTTCTGGCCAAGGGAAATAAAAGTCCAGAAATTAACGGTTTAATTACTAATTGATTGAATTTAATTAGTAAGCTATATGAGGTCCTTCAGAAGGCTAACATGTTTTCTGGTGGGGCAAGCAGAGGGGCGGAATGAAACAACATGGCCGCCAAAGGGGGCTAGGAGTTGCATAGTGCGATAGCTTTGAGTTTCTATGATTTATTTAAAGTTTCATAGTCCAATGTTTTTGAGATTCAGCCATTTTACTGAAATAAATATATTAAGTTGATTGTTATAATTGACCTTACTTTATTTTGCGGTAAGGTTAATTTTAAGTGGCTAAGTTTGGAGATATTTGAAACACAAACGTGTTAAATTAATTTTAGCAGGCACTCCTAAACATGTACTATTAAATTTACCCAGTGTGCCCCTCCATGTGGCAACAAATGCTTAATTACTGTATCAGTACCTAGCATATGTAGAATCAAATCTAGGTCAGTGTGTTGTTTTTGAAAATGTGACGCTTCATCGGACTATGCAGCTTTAAAGATAAATATATTAGGTTCATTCTTATGATCTACCTCACGTTACTTTTGTTTAAAGGAGCTTCTATTTTAAATGGCTAACTTTGGAGATATTTGAGATGCAAACATGGCAAATTGATTTTGGCATGCCCGTTAAAGCTCTGACAGCAGAAACAGGATCTATTGACTTGACTCTGTATTCCCTTGTATGTGGCAAGAGGTGCTTAGTAAAGGGGCTGTCACATTAGGGTTTTTTGCGGGAGCGTATGGCGGCGTAGGCGCGTTACGTCATATACGTCGGCATACGCCGTATACGCTACTCATACGCTATGCATACGCTACTCATACACTATGCATACGCTACTCATACGCCACCAGATGCCGCCAGATGCCGGCTTATGTGAAGCGTATGAGGCATACGCCGCCATACGCTTTCATAAATCCGCCCGTCCAAATTTTTTTGTGCATGCTAAAAAAAACTCGACCTATGAGGGCGTATGGCCCATACTGTCAAAAAATGTCACAGCACGCTCCCATACGCTCCTCATACGCTCCTCGTAGGTTCCACATACGCTCAAAACCACCCGAAAGGTCACCAAATGTCATCATAGGCCGTCACCAGCAGGACCTACGTAGGTTTTCAATACGCTCCCACCATACGCTGTAATGTGACAGGGCCTTAAGTGAATAAGTATCTGCCATCGCTCTATAGTTTAGCCATGTCGACGCTTCCCCTTTCAGGACAGATACAGGTAAAAGAACGCTAGCTAGAAGAGGAAGAGGACAGGAAACTGAGTCAGAACTAGAACCGGAACCAGAACCGGAACTGGAACTGGAACCGGGACTGGAATCGGGACTGGAACTGGAACTTGAACCAGGACTGGAACCAGAACTGGAACCAGAGCCAGGACCAGAAATGAACCGGAACTGGAATCAGAATTGGACCAGAGCCAGAACCAGAAATGGACCGGATCCAGCACCAGAAATGGAACCGTAACTGGAACTGGAACCAGAAATGGACCGGATCCAGAACAAGAAATGGAATCAGAACTGGAACTGGAACCAGAAATGGACCGGAAGCGGAACCAGAAATGGAACCATAACTGGAACCGGAACCAGAACTGGAACTGGAACCAGTACTGGAACTGGACCCATAACCAGAGCCAGAAATGTAACCAGAATGGGAACTAGAACTGGATCCGGAACTTGAACCAGAACAGGAACCAGAACTGAAACCGGAACTGGAACCGGAACAGGAACCATATCTGGAACCGGAATTCGAACGGAACCAGAAATGTAACCAGAACTGTAACTGCAACTGGAACCGGAAGTTGAATCGGAAGTGGAACCAGAACTGGCACCGGAACTGGAATCGGAACCAGAAAGTAACCAGAACTGGAACCGGAACTTGAACCGGAACTTGAACCAGAACAGGAACCAGAACTGGAACCAGAACCAGAACCAGAGCCAGAAATGTAATCAGAACCGGAACTAGAACTGGAACCAGAACTGGAACCGGAACCGGAACCGGAACTGGAACCAGAACTGGAACGCGAACTGGAACAGGGAACAGAAATGTAACCAGAACCGGGACTGGAACTGGAACCAGAACTTGAACTGGAACCGGAACTAGAACTGGCACCAAAAATATGAAACCAGAACTAAAACTGGAATTGATAGCGGAACCAGGATCGGGTCTGGAGTGAGTACCGGAAACCAGAACCCGCACTGGGACCAGAACAATGGAAACCTGAAATTGCACCAGAACAGGGTAACCAGACCAAATTCTGAACCGGAACCGGAACCAGAATCAAAACCAAAAGTAGGGATGGTTTTTTTTTAGACCTGAACACGCATGGGAACCTGAAACCCAGAATAAGATACAGCGGGAGCTGGAAGCCCTGTGAACCCGAAGTGCGCCTGACCTGGACGGTGGATGCGCCGTCGCTGATGACGATGACGATGTCCCGGACGCTGAGCCTATCGCCACGCTGTTGTTGGAAGACCTCTTGGCGGACCCTTCGGAGAGCCGAAGCTGTGTCCGTCACGCCCTCATCAAACCTCAATGCCAAGATGGCGTCTGTCAGCTCCTTCTTACTGCGGTACCTGAAACCATGGCAACCACTTCCTTAGTAACGAGCCTTAGAAACCCCGCTGATAATTGTTAACCTGTACTTGCAACCATGGCAACCGCCTTGGGAAATGTCTTAGGAACTGCACTAACATGTGTTAAGCTGTACATGCAACCACCCATGGCGATGGCCTTGAGAACTGTCCTAATTAGGAATTGCGCTAAGAAGTGTCAACATGTGCCTGCAACCATGGCAACCACCTTAGGAACTGCCATACCAACCGCGCTAACAAGTGCTAGCATGTTCACAAAGCTTAGCGACTGCTGTATGCGGAACTGGTATTTTAACTGTTATTTGTCTTAATATTATTTTGATATTCCCTAGTAGTAGAGACCCTGTTATTTTGTAAATGTAGTGAATTTCTGCTCATTCGTAATCAGTTCAATGCTGAGGTCAATAGATAACCATTTACCAAATTAATTGATTAATGGTGTTCAATGTATTGTTCTAAGCGGTATTTAAATGCTTGCCAAGCTAGGATCTCTTTCGTAGCCTTATTTAGCTAAAACCCTTAATTATGTTTAATTATTAAATAAAGGCCACATCATTCGTCAGAGTTCAATAAACTGTACGTTGTTGGAAGGGAAGGTGAATGACAGCAGAGGGAGAGGGAAACCAAGAACATCATGGTTTACAAATATTTCACAGCGGACAGGCTTGAATTATGCACAGTTTATCAGAACAGCACACCATCGGGACAAGTGGAGAACTATTGCATCCAACCCTCAACTAGAGGACGGAACTATTGATTGATTGATTAAATAAAGTTATCCTGGTTACATATTCCTCATTTTTATTTTACTTAACAAATTAAATAGCAGAACTAGAAGTACTAATTAAATAGTAGAGGTACACCACAGCAGTGGTAAGAACACACATACAGACAATTGGTTATTGTTTGCTAATTAACTCTTCACCTGCATGCCACATTTGTTATAATATTATTTACACTCCAAAATTGTTCCATTTCTTTACTTAGTATTTGTTGTCATGCAAACATCCCGGTTGGTTGTTGGTTAATGAACACGGCATGCTACTCAAAGATCTGTAAAAATCTGCAAATCCTGGGGGAACCCCTACATAATTAGTTAGACAACATCATCGTTTAGTGCAGAGTACACACATGTGTTAAGTTGATATGAGTTAATTATGCCTGAAATGTAGACACTTATAATTATATATCAGACTGACACATCTATGGTTAGGTTTTAGACATACATATTATATTATACATTTATAATTCAGATTTAATGTTGATAGTCATATTTTTGTCTTTCTTCAAAACACATATAATTATAAAGTTGTTGAGAGGAAGTAGTTATTTTTAAGTGCTCACTTGCGACTTGATAAGCACTGTATTTACTAGCATCAACAAAGTTTGAATGAACCCTTTCCACCGTTTTCCCGTTTTCATCACTGTTATTTACACATACTCTTAGGCTGCCATATAATCCGACACATTTATTTCCATCCAAATTATATTTTTGTTAGGAGCTCAGCGTGTAGAATATTTGCAAAATTGGCTAAGCTAAGCATACACTATACAATATTTGTGACAATCAGGATATTTCATACATTCATTCACTAATCACCGAATATCCCCAAAACCAGTTCATTTATTTTATTTAGTTTTTTTTTAATTAATAAAGTGTATGTTATTAAAATTTTAATTTGATCCCATATATATTTATATGAAAAGCTCTTTTCCAAAAAGCAATAAGCGTGAATCCAAAAAATGGGTTTGCAATGCCAATAGCAAGTTTGTAGATCGTGTTTTGGATATGAGAGTGGTCTGTTATGCGCGAAATGATAGTACTCTATCCATTACATAAAATATAATTCTCTCAAGAAATGTAGGTCAAGCAAGACAGGTTTTATTATACGAGTTGTGGATTCTAAAATCCACCCAAATGCTTGGTGTGTGATTCAGCATTATAAAGAAAGATTCACTGGACTTGAACTGTGTGTCTGCTGTGACGGGTTGTGTAGGGAATCAGGCTGTCACGAATGTCTGTGTGTGTGTAAGGGGGGTAATATGTACCGATATTTTGGGATATATGGGTTATTCTCTAAAACTGGGCACCAGATATTTGGTATCCACGTTTTAATGCTGATAATTAATTCTTTCTTTTAGTGATGACAGGTCAAATAATTATTGCTGCCTCAGTGTATTAAATATGTTAGCAATTCTACATATATTTAACCTATCTCATGAAAGATATCAAAAGCATACTTGTCTGATTTTGGGAAATAGCTGAATTGTGAAAATTTACACATCGACATCATGCATATATCCAAACTTTCTCCCCCCATTTATCACCAACTATTTCCTAGTAATATATAATCTTGTTTGCTTAACTGTAATCATTCAAATCGTGTTTGATTTTGTTGTGTATGTTACAATAGTGTCTTTGATTTCCATGAGTGATATGAACATATTGCTCAATTTGTATAAGATCTAAATCAAAAAGTGAAATAACTTTTTTTTAAACGCTGAAATATGCACACCATGTCAACCTTTATAGGAACATGGATTCTGCTATTTGAAATATTTTTGGTTTGCTATTATTTGGAAGCTTTTCATGTTTGGTTTCCATGTCACATTGTAGTGCCCAGTTTCAGAGAATGACCCATATATGGATGGCCACTAGATATAGCGTGATTCAGTGAGGAACGACATGGAGGAGGAGCGCAGGGAAAAAAAGTGTTTTATTGAGAGCCGGCAGTAGCGCCATGGGCCCAGTCCGCAAAGAAAAAAATTACAAGTAATAGTAGGGGTGAGTGGGTGGGAAAAGTGGGTACATCACTGGCTCACTGAGAAGTGTGAAGACAGCGGTGAGCCAGGGATAGCAGGAGTAAGATGTGAAAGCCCACTGGTGGACGGAGGACTCGTCCATCCACACAAAGGAGAGTCCAAAGCACATTGGATGGGGGTTGGGTGGGAGGGGGAGGGAGGTGGACATGTGTCGTTCCTGCTGAATCAAGTCCAACATCAACATTGTGAGTGATGCTAAGATTCTGTATGTGTGGATCAGCGTATTTAATAACTGCAACTTGGGGAGAACTGGGGCTATGGCGGAGATGCGTATTTTGTTAGACGTCATAGGATATAGGGTTGCCCATCAGTTAACACATTATGTCGCTATATGGATTGATTCAATTTTACGCATTGCACAAATGCATAATACTTGCAGCCATATTAAATCAGGCTCATTCTGCTACAACCATTTCATGCTTTTCCACATGACGCATTGCAGAATACGCAGATGCATACATGCATAGAGAACCCCAAATGAATGCATCAGGATGGGGAAGGACGTATGTAGGTAGGTAGGTGATGGTGGTCGGTGGTCGGTGAGGTGTGGCGTGAAGACAAATGTGAAGCTACAAATGTAATGACGCAGTTAAAGGGATATAGTATAGGCCGCTAAGATTGGAACTGTGCTCCAACAAATGCTCTCCAAGCACAATTTTTCAGTTTGTGTAACTGAATATGTGGAGGGAGAATGTTACAGTCGCCAGTGTGCAAGCGCGACCTAACAGAGTTCCCCAGTGTTCCCTGATCTGTGGGGAACCAAATTTGGTCATGCGCAGAACCATATTAGGTCACATTGATGAGGGAATCCCACACCTGACGTCATACATTATACATTATATTCAGAGTTTGTTTGTCATCTCAGTGGAGTTACACCAGGCGGCTTTAATATGACGGTATTTATTACAGCGTTTACAGTTCATCAACATAAAGCAATACATACAGACGCGACACATTCAGTACATCATGGCTGACACACACAGAACAAAAGAGCGTCCCAGTGCCAAGTAGAGGCTCGGCTAGGCGTGCTATATGGGGAGGTAGGCGTGCTGTATGGGGAGGGGACATGGCCACAAAGCCTGGTACAACAACATACAGGCAGGGAGCCCTGCCTGAAACAAGTTGCACATGGACCTGTCGAGCTCCTCTCTATCCAACCAGTAGTGTCCGGAAATACCCACCAGGGGGTGTTATATATGTTTTTAGATATACTTAGATATATTTGAGTATATTTCGGTATGTTTATATGTATATATATAAAATATTCGTGCACACAATTCTGTATTTCTTTGTATATATAATACACATATATTTATATGTATGTTTTATATATGTATATTTGTTTTATTATTGTATATATTATTTTATATGAATACACATCTATGAATATATATATGTATTATTATATATATTGATATATATATATGATTGTGTATCAACATATATATACAAATATATATATAAATATATATATAAATATATATATATATATATAAATATATATATATATATGTATCAATATATACATATCAATATATATCAATATATATAAAATATATTTATATGTATATCAATATATATATTATATATTTAAACAATATATATACATATATATACATTAATATATGTATAACATATATCTAAATATGTATTTTGAGATATTTATGAATATAACTATATATATATATATATAAATATATATTGATTCATTTATATGTATTAAAATTACAATAAAATAATGTCTTAAAAGACAGCAATGTTTATAAGACGGAGAATGTGTCACATGACCGCCTTACTTGGCAACACTTGTAGCCCATGTGTTACTAAATGTGTGAAACTGTCATTTAGTAACACGCAGGCTACAACGCTTGCTTGCACATGAGACCCACAAAACTTAACCCTGTTACGACAACCACAGGTAGGTCCCCTTAGCACTGTATCCGAAATACAGGACCTCTTTACAGGGCATTCTAATTACCTTCTTATTCCAGAAATTTCACTAACGCAATTTTCACACTGGCAACATGTATTAACCCCGAAAATCGATGAACAATTCACAAGGTTCACACAAGATGTCGTAATAATTGCCACTCCATGCTTTCTTTGATTGTCATTCTTTTGGTTACTTTAGGCCATGTTATATAGGAGGAGTTCAGGTACAAAACCCTGTAAATGCCAATCCAAAAATTGAGATAAACATTAGATTAAAACCTTCAAAAAGTTCCTTTTTTTCAATTCCTTTTTTAAAATATTAATCATTGCTCCATAATCATAGCATCAGCAGAATAGTGGAATTAGTGGGAATTAAAATTACATTCAGGCAAAAATATTTTATTTTAATTACATTTTTAGATTGGCGTTTTACAGGGTTTTTTTTCGCACCTGAACTCTTCATCTATAAATGAATATATCGCGATTTGTCAGGAAGACTTCTACCACGGCACTGGACACAAACCCCACATCTATTCAATGAATAAAATGGTAATTTACCAATAAAATACAGAAGTGGGTCAAATGTTCTGTATCCTATCATGTGTTCTGGTTCTGTCTAAGCAGAAACTCAAAACCATCAGACTATGGAACTTTAAGAAGTTTCTCACTGAACAGATAGTTAGACCATTCCACACATTATTGCAATATTTGCGCAGAGTGGCCAGGTTGTATGCCCACACTATGGCCTAAGTAATCTATGATTGATGGCTTTAGTTTGTTTGTTGTGGTGCTACATCCTAGCAACATCTAAGGTCATATCAGGACGGGTACCGACTTGCGACAGTGCGCACTCATGTCGACTTTATAGTGCTGCCCCACTGGGAGACCAGGCCACCAGTACCATGACCTGATATCCCAGTCCTTGCCCTATTCTAATAATGCCGAGTGCCTGGCTAGGAAGCGACAATTATCAATTTTTAAGTCATCGGTTTGACTCGACCAGGGTTCGAAGCAACGATCCAATGGTCAACCAACACGGGAGACGGACGCTCTAACTCATTTGGCCATCCCATCTGGTTCATGATTGATGGCCAGACTACTTAGGGATAAACAGAATATAGAGTTGAATGTAATGAGTTCTAGTTGGATGTATTGATTTCTAGTTGGATGTATTAGTTTCTAGTTGGATGTATTAGTTTTCGTTGGATGTATTAGTTTCTATTTGGATGTATACATTTCTAGTTGGATGTATTGATTTCTAGTTGGATGTCTTAGTTTCTGGTTGGATGTATTAGTTTCTAGTTGGATGTATTAGTTTTCGTTGGATGTATTAGTTTCTATTTGGATGTATACATTTCTAGTTGGATGTATTAGTTTCTAAATGGATGTATTGATTTCTAGTTGGATGTATTAG
Organism: Branchipolynoe longqiensis; assembly: GCA_030323885.1. Lineage (NCBI taxonomy): Eukaryota > Metazoa > Annelida > Polychaeta > Phyllodocida > Polynoidae > Branchipolynoe > Branchipolynoe longqiensis. Next base: position 2,842,392 of record CM059196.1, read on the forward strand.
TTTCTAGTTGGATGTATTGATTTCTAGTTGGACATATTAGTTTCTAGTTGGATGTATTAGTTTCTAATTGGATGTATTAGTTTCTAGTTGGATGTATTAGTTTCTAGTTGGATGTATTAGTTTCTAGTTGGATGTATTAGTTTCTAGTTGGATGTATTAGTTTCTAGTTGGATGTATTAGTTTCTAGTTGGATGTATTAGTTTCTAGTTGGATGTATTAGTTTCTAGTTGAATGTATTAGTTTCTAGTGGGATGTATTAGTTTCTAGTTGGATGTGTTGATTTGTTGCTTGAAATTTGATGGCGGAATAAGCAGCGTATGCTTCCTGTGTCGCACGTCATGGAATTTGACCCAGTGGGGTTCAAAGCCTGGCCGAGTCAAACTAATTACCTAACTATCTATACTTGTCACTACCTCGCCTGGTGCTTTGCATTGCTAGGATAGTGGAATGAGGGAGATTAAATCTCAAATTAAATGTTTCCAAGCTTAATTAACTGATTCAAAAATAAAAAATTAAGAAAAAAAGGCAAACTAACCTGCTGTTATCTATGCTTTGAACGGTAAGATCTTAAAGCCATTGTCACACCTCACCGGACTGAGCCCCAGAGACCACCGGACAAAGAATCGTCTAGTCCGGTGCTTTCCGGTGACAAAATTTATCAAAATGTATCGAAATGGAGCGGGATTGGGTCAATTGGCACCGGGCGACCAGACAAGTACCGTACATGTACCGTACATGTACCAGACGAGTACCAGACGATAGGATGAGAACCGGACACATAACGGATGGGTACCGGACATGATCCAGACAAAATGGACAAACCGGACACCAACGGATGGGTACCGGACATACCGGACACCAACCAGACATGTCAGTCCGGCGGTGTCCGGTAGAAATGTTGTGCATGTTCAAAACTTGTACCGGACACCGCCGGACACCACCGGACACTGCCGGATGGGTACCGGACATGTACCGGACATCGCCGTACAGTACCGGACAGTGTCCGGTTCTCCAGTCCGGTAAGGTGTGACAGGGCCTTAAGGGAAAGACACTCTAGTCCTGATAGATAAGAGCTCGACACGGGTGACAGTTGAAAATATCACTGCGCTTTAGTCACAAGGGGGGCGGCATACCCGTGCATGGAGGTCGAGGTCACACAGAGGTCAAAGATCAAAGCTCAGGTCATACTTACGTTGTCATTTCTGGGTTAAAGAACCTTCAATCGGATCAGCAGTCAGGGTTAGTTGGGTAGGACTTTATTTTGGCCAACCACTATGGGTTGTATATTCGCTAGTGGGTTACATGTATAGACCTATCGATACAAATTTAAAAGTGAGAAGCGAGTGACCGTTGGGGTCAGCAGGTCAAGAGTCAGAGTGGGCGGGATGCAGAGAATGACCGACTAGTCAGTATATCGAGTCAGTTTGGTGTGTGAGGATCGGTGTCAGAAGGACACCGACCAGAAACTATATATAATTAACATGGAGACATATATAATTAACATGAACTTATATACTATATATAAGTAGCATGGATATATATATAATTAACATGTACTTATATATTATATATAAGTAACATACATATACTTAAGGCAAAGTGGAAAAAAACTGGAGGCACGTGATGATTCAAACCAACTCGAGCAGCGTCGAAACCGCCAGGACCGCAGCAGGGCCAGCGGACGACGGCGATTGGACAATATTAAGTCGAGTAGAATCGAAACTAATAAATAATAAATAATTCTCCGAGCGTTTATATGTATATAATAGATTATATATAATATAAGTAACATGGACATACATATACTTAACATGGACTTATATATTATATATAAGTAACATGGACATACATATACTTAACATGGACTTATATATTATATATAAGTAACATGGACATACAGATAATTAACCTGGACTTATATATATATAGTTAGCATGGACGTTCCAGCATTTAGCTTTGTAATCCAGTCTGATAAAATTAGCTTAACAAAAAATAGACTCAGCTGATTTATGGCCTTGTTCAGTTTGATAGTAATCCACGATAGGCGTGTGTTCTAACTTGACCGATGGAAAGACCATGTTAACCATATATGTATTATATAATTTATATAAATAACTGCAGCCCCCTTAATGGTTCTATCTTCCATATTAACCTCCGTGACAATATTCGCTGCTGAGCCGGCATTCTCTCCTTCCTGCCTCCTCCGCACCGTGAGCCAGAGGTCATTCTGCTCACTTTCAAATCTCTATACGTATATGGGTTATTCCATAAAACTGGGCACCACATATTTGGTTTCCACATTACGATGCTGATAATTTGTTCTTTCTTTTATTGATTGCAAGTCAAATAATTATTGTATCCTCTCTCTATTAAGTATGTTAGCAATAGTACATTTATTGAAGCTATCCCAAGAAAGAAATGAAAAGTTTACTTATGTGATTTTGTGCTCATGTGAAAAAGTTAAAATTTACACATTTTTCAACTTTTTTCTTGTAAGTCATAACCTTGTCTGCTTAACAGTAATCAAAAAATCTTGTTTGACTATGTAGTATATATTAAAATGAGGTTCTGGATGTGTCCTTGATTTCCATGTTACACAAGTGATATTAATGTATTGCTCAATTTGTATAAGATCTAATCCATTTTTTTCAACTCTGACATATGCACAACATGCAAACCTTCATAGGACATTGGATTAGGCTATTATTTTGAAGGTCTTTTGCTATTATTTGGAAGGTTTTCACTTTTGGTTTCCATTTCATGCTTTTGTGCCCAGTTTTAGAGAATGACCCATATATGTATATGCATATATGTATATATATATATATGTACAAATGTATATATATATATATATATATATATATATATATATATATATGTAGACTACACATCTGCTCGTTGTGACTGCAAGGGATTAAGTTGCAGTACATCAGAGCCAGTTTATATTACTGCAAATGACATTGGGACTATAGACATGAAGAACAAAAGAGGTTTGGAATCTAGAATGATTACTGTAGGCCATCCATTACCCTACACTGGTTATTTTATAATGGCGCGACTGGGTTTTTGAATTCATTCAACTGACCATCAAAATCGTATGTATTTGTCAAAAAACGAGTCACGTGATACAAATTTAGACCCCTTACTTTAGTTCCTTGACTCCCAAAGGTTGAGAAAAGACATTTCAGATTTAAAGGTCAGGTGATTCTGAGGGGATCGCTTTGCATATTTGAATTCCCTGATCTCCAAAACATAGAAATAGATAGATAACTATTTCCAAAGAGATGGTGTTTCTCTGATTTTGGCAGGGCACTTAATTAACATAAATTAACACATTTAACTAATTTTCAAATCTTTCCCAACATTAGATTGTTGATATGTTCTTTATGGGGGTTTCCCCAGAATGATTTCCAGTCGAATAATTTCTGTTGCAATTTGTTTTGGGTTGACGCATAATTTGATTGGAGTAGAGCCGATATTGGCGCCACCTACAGCCACTTTCGACAACCCTCACTCTTGCACAATCAGCTCACTGGCCAAATTGTTTGCTACCACTCTCTAATTAAGATGATAATTGGCTTATCATAACCCATTTGGGTCATTCTCTACAAAACTGGGCACAAAAATGTGACATGGAAACCAAAAGTGAAAACCCACCAAATAATAGCAAAAGTTCTTCCAAATAATAGCGTAAGCCAATGTCCTATGAAGGTTTGCATGTTGTGCATATGTCAGAGTTGAAAAAAAATGAATTTCACTTTTTGAATTAGATCTTATACAAATTGAGCAATACATTAATATCACTTGTGTAACATGAAAATCAAAGACACATCCAGAACCTCATTTTAACATATACAACATAGTCAAACAAGATTTTATTGATTACTGTTAAGCAGACAAGGTTATGACTTACAAGAAAAACGTTAAAAAATAAGTTGAAAAAAGTGTTTGGCTACATGTATGGTGGCAATGTGTAAATTTTCAGATTTTCACTCCAGCGCAAGATCATACAATTATAATGTTGATATCTTTTGTGGGATAAATTCAATACATGTAGAACTGCTAACATACCTAATAGACAGAGGCTACAATAGTTATTTGACTTGCTATCAATAAAACAAAGACTTAATTATCAGCATCGTAATGTGGAGACCAAATATGTGGTGCCCAGTTTTGGAGAATAACCCATATATATCGCCACCCCCTAATGATTACAGCTTATACATAATAGCAGCACAGTTTTGGCAGCCCCATAATACTGAACGTATCATGCCTAACCCACTAACCCAATAACGTCCTTCATAATCGACTGATATGCCCTACTTAAAGTTGCATGGTCCGATGAAATGTATTTTTTTCAAAACCAAAACACTTCTCTAAATTTGGTTCTGGGTCGTTCTCAGAAGTTGTGTATCAATAGTGTGACATGAGTACCAAATCAAAATGCTGCCAAAGTCCTATAAACAAGATTCCTCAATGGGTATGTCCTTTTGCATCTGAATAATTGAAAATAAACATATTCTGGCATTTTTAAGTAGGTCAAATGATGCTCACACCCAATAAATAGCAGTATAGCATGGAAACCAATCTGACTCCAAAATCAAATATTTTCCACACAAAACTTGACATTTTTAGGACATTTCACATGCCACTTGCTTTATAAACAGTAGTAATAATAATTTGAAACCTCATTGCTATGGTTTTGTCTTATTTGTGAATATTAAAGAGAAAAGCAAAAAAATATTAGCAAGGTAACAGTCAAAGTGGAAACAACAATTTTACACAAATGTTCGGCTCAAATTTCAATGTTTAGGGGCAATTTCAGGATTTATCTTTTACTATACCAAAGCTGGGTTCATGCATAGAGTGTCAAATGGTGAAAATAGTTCCTGTACTGTATCTGCACTCAGTGTTTGATACAGAGTTTCATAGTACTTGCAAGTGGAAACAAAATGTTACGATGTTAATGACTCCAGAAAAGGTTAACTATTTCATTATAATTTCTTTTATAGAAATAAATGTCTTCAACTTAATGAAGACATTGTATATGACCATTTGAAGTGAAATGAGCTGTTGTTCAGAGGTTTTCATTAAGTTTGTGACACTTTACTTTCAATGCTGTTGACAATGTCACAACTTAGTGATGTAATTTTCTATGTATTTAGCTACATCCATCCAGATAAGATACATAATACACAATATTTACATTTACTTTTGATCTAAAATATCTCCCACATTATTGGGATAAATGATGAAATCTAAATATTGACACTCCAATAATGGGTTTCTTTGAAATGTGCATTTCAAGTAAACTACCTCAAGTGGTACACAGTTTCTGAGAACGACCCTTCTCTATATCCGACTTACATACTAGTGCATTAATTAAGGATTGGGGACAGCCTATACAGAATAATCAGTGAATTTATTACCTCATCCCCTTGGAAACCAAATTTGAGACAGGAACATTCATTAAGCAACTAGGTCAATCTCGTGGCCTAATTAGCCAGACCCTCATTCCAAGTACCATACGCAACATGGTCATCTCGAGATGTCAATACGCATCATGGCTCGAGGACTTTTAGAAAGCTTGTCAAAAGTCTTTTGGGTTCTTTCAGCTCAAATTGCTTCAAAACTAGCCATTTTTCATCTACATTACTCGGAACTAATGATTAGTAGGTTATAACGATAAATTTGATATATTTATCTCAAAAATAAAATAAAAATTCAAACGCCATCGGACCATCTAACTTTAAATACCCGCTGATTTACCTATTTACAATGTAATGTAAAAGGCCGGAAGACCAGTGCCTCGGCGCTGACAAAAATGCATGTTCTGATGTAAAAAAGGTTTTTAACCCCAAAAATGTCACTTATCGCCACCAACGCGCATGTATCTGTTGGTGTTTGTGTGAACTCACTTGTCGAGGTAGAAGATGACGGAGCTCCTGGTACTGTAGACCACAGTCGACACCCTGACCCCGTTCCACGAGATATACATCTCATTGATGACGCGGACTACAAATTTGAGCATCGTCTCCCAGTTGTAGAGACCCACCGACCCGGAGGAGTCGAGCACGATGGTGACGTCAGCCTCGCCCGCGCACGCTGCGCGCGCACACAGGAAGCAGAGAAAGTAGGTCAGCGACTGGGGTTTTACCTTTTAGCAACAATAGACAGGAGTAGTACCCGCCTTTTTGTTGGTTATAGTGTATTTATGCTACCCAGTGAGTGGATCAGAGTAGGATCTGATTTTCATTTTTATTTTGTGACACTATTTATGCTTACCAGTAAGTGGGGGTTTACCTTCTAGCAACAAGAGTAGCACCTGATTTTTATTTGTATTTTTTGACAGTTTATTTATGCTGCCCAGGTGGTGGGGTTTTACCTTCTAGCAACACGAGGAGGACCTGATTTGTATTTGTATTTTCTGACAATTTATCTATGCTGCCCCAATAAGTGGGGTTTTTACATTGGCTCAATGTCAGGATAATGTGACTGAGTCAGATATCAGGTCATGGTACTGGCGGACTGGTCTTCCAGTGGGGCAGCACTTATAAAGTTGCCATGAGTGTGCACTGTCACGAGTCGGTACCCGTCCTGATATCACCTCAAAATGTCCCAGGACGTAAAACTCCAACAACCAACTAACCAACCACCAAAGCCGCTCACCGGGAATCTCCCTGCAGAGCGTCTTCTGGATGACGTCACGTGACCGCCGGAAGCTGCGCGGGTCAGAGACGCGGGAGGCATAGCGAGACGCAGGCGCAGTGACGAGTCTCGACAGTTCCGCGGTCACTTCAGGTCCACTGCGGGAAGACACACGTTCAGTTACTTACACAAAAAAAAGGAAAGTTTTGTTTTATTTAACGACGCCTAGTTACTAAAGCTAAGATTCCATATATGCGGTATGCTGTGTGCGAATGCGAATGAGAATGCGAATGCGACAAACAATCGAAAAGCATGTCAATGAACAGTGGCGCTTCCATATGTCCGAATCCGAATGTGAATATGAACGCGAATGCAAATGTGGCAAGTGGATCGATCCATGGACTGATCGGTGCGAATGCGAATGCTACTGCGTTTTCCATGGGAAACAACAGGAACTTTGAGTTTCCTTAACAAATTTTTAGAAAAAAAGACCAATGATCGCATCGGTGTCTATGATGCATGCCGCATTCGCACGCCGCATACCGCATACTACACGCCGCACACCGCATACCGCATACCGCACACCGCATCCCGATCGCCGCATCCCGTATCCCGCATACCGCATCCGCATTCCACATCCCGCATCCCGCATCCCGCATCCCGCATACCGCATACCGCATACCGCACACCGCACGCCGAATACCGCATATTGCATACCGCGTATTTGGAATCTTAGCTTTAGAGGCCTTTCACCTTTCAACACCACTACCATGACTGCCTCATAAGTAGCACGCACAATTTCGATGTTCAATTCATCCGGATGAACATCAAAATGTCGCGTGTTAGGAGGCCGTACATCCGATAACAGGTGATCCGAAACAGGTGCATTTTGATCACGTGTTTGGGACCGTGAATAATCAAGGAGACATGATGTATTTCAGAATATAATTATGATTACCCCCATCCTAAAATAATAGCCTGTCTGGTGGATGGGGTGGAAACAAAACAATATATATGCTATGTAAGCAATTGACATATTGGAGAGAGGTAGGGTCACGATGAGAACCATCCAATTATCTAAAGCGCCTGTCACGCCTTACCGGACTGAGTACCAGACACCACCGGACAAAGAATTGTCTAGTCCGGTGCTCTTCGGTAGACAAAATGTATCGAAATGTATCAAAATGAAGCATATTTCGGTCAATTGCCACCAGACAACCAGACAAGTACTGTACATGTACCATACATGTACCGGACGAGAACTGGATGAGAACAGGACACATAACGGATGGGTACCAGACATGTACCGGACAAAACGGACAAACCGGACACCAACGGATGGGTACCAGACATGTACGGATGGGTACTGGATGGGTACCGGATGGGTACCGGACATGTACCGGACATACCAGACACCAACCGGACATGTCAGTCCGCCGGTGTCCAGTAGAAGTTTTGTGCATGTTCAAAACTTGTACCGGACACCGCCGCACACCACCGGACACCGCTGGATGGGTACCGGACATGTACCGGACATCACCATACAGTACCGGACAGTGTCCAGTTCTCGTCCGGTTCCGCAGTCCGGTAAGGTGTGACTGGGCCTTTATCCACATATATTTAATGGTAAGCATCCTACTCAATTATCGACACTGGTAATACTCAATATTAAAGTTGCAGTCCGATGGTTTGGAGATTCTGTCACTTTTCTGAGATAAATATATTAAATTTATTGATATAATCTACTTTACTTTAGTTTAATGTAACTTTTATTTTAAATGAGTAACTTTGGAGCTATATTTGAAGTACAAACATTCAAAATTAATTAATTTTGGCAAGCAGCAACACAACCTTCCAATTTGTGTGCTTATTCGCAATGACAATAATATGAAGAATGGATTAAAAATAGTACCGCACAAGAAATGGTGCCAGCATGATTGTAAGAACTAAACACAAAAATGCTCATCTGGGTACCTGCGTTGGTTACCATAGACGGCTGCCATGACAACGACCCCTGCCTCTCGCAAGGCCTGGACATGCCCGGCCACCTGGCCCCCAGCCAGCTTCAGCGAGTCGGAGACGACCAGGAAGAGGATGTTGGGGACGGAGTACCTGGAGGAGAAGCCGCTACAGTTACAGCGGTGATGTTGTTGCTGTCATTGAAGGGGGTGTTTTCTCTGGCGGAGTGGTTAGAGTGTCTGACTTTTTTCTAGGTTGGACTCCTAATCTGAAGGTTGGTGATTTGATTCCCCATCCCATCTCCTCAGCAAATTTGGATTTCCACCGCTTTGTATAATTTACAGCATCATTGAATGCTAGTTACTCTCATACCATGTCCACTCGGTGTGGGAGCACTAACTAAGGACATAGGTTGGGTGAAAGGATGCTGTAACAAATCAAAATGGGACAGGATCCTCTCCCGCAAGCCTGCATGACACCAAGTAGATGTACATAGTAGGATAAGGTATCATACTCAGACTAGACAAAACTATGGAAAAATACAAAAAAACTAACATAGGCTACTAACAGCCAAAATCACAAAAGTCTGGCCTGAGCAGAAACAGGTAAACACTCCTGGGCGAGGGACCAGACCAATAGAGCACCACAGCTGTCCAGCATTGAAAACAAGCACCCTTGCTGGAGCTTATACGTTATGGGCAGAGTAGAAGAAAATAAATCCCTTGGGTCGGTAAAAGTGTAGGCTCAGGCTTTCTATCGACCAATTTTCTAATGATGAAAATAAGACTATTCAGATTTATCCATTATAGGCAGACTAAATCTTCAAGAAAACCCCCCCAAAAAACTTGACCTAATAAGAACATGTCAGCCCTCAGCGCCTGACCACTGGGTTTCCGGTCGGAAGTGTTAACAGTTATGTACACAAACCTTGTTGATATTTATATTAAAATATATAATATATTTCTGTATATAAGGAGAGAGGTACTACCTGTATATTTGAATTAGTAAGCAAGTATTGTAGATATATATATGCATACACATATTTACTGTTCAAAATGGCTCAGAAGTATTTTTTATTATATAAAAATATATATATATAATTAATATATATATATCTATATATATATGTGTATATATTTACATATCTGTATATAGATTCATATATATATATATGCATATCTAAATATGCATAGCTAAACCTACATATATCGATCTATATATATATATATATATATATATATATTACAGGTAGTTATATATATTGTCTAGATAGTCTTAGATATATCGATATCTACTTATTTATATATAGCTAGATATCTGTATATATAGATGCACCTCTATATATTTAGCCATTCGTATATCACTATATATTTATATATATATCTACATCTCAATATATATATCTAGATACACCTAGCTATATATATATGGATCTATATATATCTAACTATATCTAGATACGTAGTAAAAAGTCACGCTGGCGATGACTGCAATCAGCCGACCTGACCTATCGCCAGCGACACCAAAGGTGCCAGCGGCCAGGATGGGAATTAAACCTACTATGGTTAGTAACCTTGTTTATATTTCCATTATCTAATTATACAGCATATATATATATATGCACATATGTTGTGGGTAGCAGCTAATCTTTACTCACATAATATGTCATGCACCACCCATACATATATATATATAGTATAGTTATACGAATCTTACCTGGGTATAGATGATGGATAACTGTTGTTTTCCCGAGGTATAAGCCTCGGGTAGACGTGGGCTAGGGAGAAGGAAGCACGTGAGGTACCAGCAATTTTAACCTACTTATTCAGGATAAAAATGATCTTTCAATACAATGGATACTATGATTTTCCCGTAATGGTACACCAACGGGATAGACGTGGCAGGGCGTGGTGGGTGGGCCCTAGCCCACGTCTACCCGAGGCTTATACCTCGGGAAAACAACAGTTATCCATCATCTATACCCAGGTAAGATTCGTATAACTATACTATTTTACCTCGGTATACAGCCTCAGGCTAGCCTCAGGCTAGGGAGACCTTTACATAATTCATTTTTATCC
>CM059196.1:3539262-3591970 GCA_030323885.1 Branchipolynoe longqiensis
GTGTTGCTGAGCATCACAAACAATGTCAAACATACACCCACAGGACCTGAGACATTTTATCATTGGACAAATGTACATGAAAGTGAATTATTGAATTTCAGTGAATTAAAAATACTTGTGAAGGGAGGATGTAATATATGAGTAGAAGGTATCTAGGCAAAGGAATATGCTAATGAGATGATGTAACAGGTTTGTGGATGCCGGCATTTCTCGACCCCTGCTTGGGGAATAAAGCATTCGTTAACCATAAGTCAAAGCGTTCAGACGTTGTACTGTTACACGACCTAGCCAGGTGTTCGGCATCACTAGAATAAGGCAAGGAGCAGTGATATGGAAAGACTAATTGTCTGACTTTTAAATTGACCTAAATCAACGAATATGACAAATATTGTTAGCTGAACAGTACTTATTGCCTATCACACTTATTGCCGGTCAGATCCATTGTCAGCAAAACTTGAGGATGGCTGATTCATGCGAGGTTAGGCAGAACTAGAAAATGGCTGATTCATGTTATTCAAGGCACAACTTGAAGATAATTGTGTCGTGAAACAAGGCCACATAAACTATCTCACGTCATATTATCTGGATGTCAACTAGCAGCTGGTTCACATATTGCATCATCTGACCTAGTTAGTCCAACTTCAATGGAGTCACGCCAAGTTGTCTGTCGGCTGTGTCTTTGAATTAAAGCCTTTTAGTAACCAGCAAGCCTTGGAATCAATAATGAACATTTATGGCTGCTCATGTGTGTCTTATAGAGGGCTGTGCCTAAAATAGCATGAATCAGCTATTTGAATGTTGTGCCTAATATAGCATGAAGCAGCCGTCTTCAAGTTGTGCTTAATATAGCGACATAGTGATATAGCGAATGGTAGACAGGAAGTGTGAACACTTATTTGTCTCTCATTTTTGCTTGAGTGCAAGTAAATAAGCAACACAAGGAGTAATTAGTAGCATGTGGTGAATAAGGGGTCAAATTTCCCTGGATCATCAGCCCATGGTTTTTCTAATCTATTCTTGAATGAATGAATTGACTCTGCATCCATAACATTTTGTGGGAGACTGTTCCATATATTTATGATCCTGTTTGAGAAACTATGTTGCCTTAACTTTGAAATGGCTCTGGGTTTTACTAGTTTGAGAGTATGGCCCCGACTGCCTTCTCTTTTATTCACGGTGAAACATTTGTTCATATCTATTTCATCATAACCCTTCATAATATTAAATACTTCAATTATGTCACTTCTTTTCCTTCTGTAGGAAAGGGTGGGAAGTTTCAATTCCCTAAGCCTTTGTTCATAGGGTAGGTCCTTTATAACTGCAACTAATTTCATTGCACGTCTCTGAACCTTTTCGATCTCCAGAATATCTTTCCGAAAATTTGGGTTCCAAATTTGTGGACAGTATTCCAAAATTGGCCTAGCAAGAGACTTAAATAGAATGAGAAAATTGTTCTTGTTGAGGCGATGGAAAGTTATTTCATTATTCCTACTCTCTGGTTAGCATTTGAGATGATAGTCCTCATGTGTTTCTGAAAGGAGAGTTTGGAGTCGAAGGTTACACCCAAGTCCTTTTCATAGCTATCTTGTTGCAGGACAGCGTTCTTCATTTTATAGGCAAAATGAGGATTATTTTTCCCGTAATGAATAATTTTGCACTTCTTTTCATTGAAGGGCAATTGCCATTTCTCGGACCATTGTGCAAGTTTCAGAATATCCTCTTGCAAGAGATTCTTATCTCTTACATCTTTTATTGCCCGAAAGACCTTTGTATCATCCGCAAATATTTTTAGGTTTGATGAGACACTGCCTGGCAGGTCATTTATAAATATTATAAATAATATTGGTCCTAGCACACTTCCCTGAGGTATTCCTGAGGTGACATTTTTCAATTAATTTTTCTACTTTACTGTCTGTTATATCAACATCACTGATGAATTCTGTGACTCCTGAATCTGGAGAGGGTGGGATATTATCCGTAATTTCATTGGTAAACACACTGACGAAGAACTCATTGAGTAGTTCAGCTTTGCCTTCATCGTCTACGATTAGTTCATCATCACTATTGGCTAGAGCTGGTATGCCATTGCCATTTTTTGATTTATGTGAAGCATAACTTCAGAAATCTTTCAGGTTATTCTTAATGTCTTGGACAATTTTGTCCTTAAAAGTCTCTTTGTGTTCACTGACAATTTGCGGCATTCCTAGCGACAGTGTATTTTTCCCAATTTTCCAATGTGTTATTATTGAAGTAGACATTGCCTGCTTTGTTTTTCAATTTTCTGGCAGTGGTAATATCTCTGGAGTACCAAGGAGGTTGTTTCCTGGTTGTGAATTTTCTTAGTGGTACGTGCCTTTTGATAGCACCTGATAACACATTTTGAAACAGGTCCCAGCATTCTTGCACATTTTTTTCCTTAAATTTATTTAGCAAGCCTTGGGACCTGATATCATTACTCATGGCAATGTAATCCCCTCTATAATATGAGTATCTTAGTGGAATGGTCTCATTTTCTGTTTCAACATCAATTTTGAAGGATATGACAGCATGGTCACTCTTCCCGATCGGGGCACCTATTCTGATGTTATCTATAAGATTATCCTTATTGGAAATGACCCAGTCCAAGGGATTTGGGGTCTCATTTCCTCGGAACCTGGTTGGTTCGTGAATAAATTGTTGTAGGAAACAGTCATTTAGGTGGTCGAAAATAATCCGCGCATAATGGTCATCACGGCAATGTAAGATGCCAGTGGCCCAGTCAATTTCTTTTAAGTTAAAATCACCAATGATAACCAGGTTATCATGTTACATTTCTTTTACCTCATTGACTAATTCTAGAAGAGCATTATTGTTTTGTTCACTGCTAGATGGGCTATGGTAAATACATCCGAAAATGGTTATGACTCCATCAGTAAGAATTTCACACCAAATTGATTCGTCAAAAACGTTTTTTGGGGTGAAATGAGTTGCTATCAAATGATTTGCAACGTGCATTATCGTACCTCTTTTCTCCAATGAGTTGGTAATTAGATAATATCCATTTATTTCCAAGCTTAATTTACTGATCTCGTAGAATCTATTTTTTTGCACATACTTCATTGAAGCATATAATGTCAGGTCTCAAAGAACTGATTTCAACTTCCAGTAATGACTTTTTAGCGCTAGTTAGGACATCTATGTTGGTGTACATAACTTCTAAGGTTTTTATTTTGTTTACTTTATAGTCTATTCTATGATCTATTCTGCCTGACCTTGCTTTCTTATTTTTAACTCTTTTAAGTTACAGGGGGGACCCCAGACCTTGTATATGCAGTTTTTTGACCGATCAGTTTTTTCCTTAGCAGCTTGTAGATGTTCGCTAAGAGCTTTACGATCTTCTTTGTCGAGATCGTAACATATTTCTAAGTTCTTTACTTTATCGGGAGTGTCCTTGAGTTTGTTCAAGTTGCTCATAACAGACTCCTGTGTTTCAACTGAGTCAAATATAACTTTGAGAGGTCTGTTTAATTTCTGACCCTCCTTATATTGGCCGAGTCGGAATGCATTTTTCGGTCGGCTTGTAGCAAATCGTCTACCAACCCTAGATCATGGGTTTTCCTGGCTGTTGATTCACTACTGATTTTTTCAGGTGCCCTGTGAATAATTACATTTATGGCCCTCTCTTGGCGATTTTTTTCAGACACTTTCTCCACGACTATTTGAGCCATAATGGCTTTTGTCACGACTGCCTCTATGGGGCTGGATTTGGCGATGGAATGTGTCTCTTTTTGTTCCCCGGTCATGTTGCTTCGAGCTACATCAGACCAGAGTTTTGTTATGTTTTTCTCGACGGACATGTTTATGTCCATCTTCAGTTCGCCGAAGCACTGCTTTATTATAGTTGGCAGTGCCTCTTCCATCGACTTAGATACTTGGGCTTGGATGGATGATTCCAAGTCCTCTATTTTCTTTGCCATTGTGTTTAGGTCAGGTTGGGGTTGTTTCTGGCCAACTAGACTTTCTTTAGCTTTTTGCTGCAGTGTTTTTGCCAATTGCTCACAATAGCTGCATGCCCAGAAAAAGCTGTTTTTTTTTAGGAACACTGCCTCTTCTTCGCTAAGTTTCATGCAAGTGTTGCACATCCATTTAGAGCAGAAATTGCAATCTACCCACATTCCCTTTGATTTTGTTGAGCTGCACTCTCCACAACAGGAAGACTGTGTAGAGTTGCATTTGTTGTGTAGGTCAGTGTTTGTGATGGCATTTTGTTTGTCACTGTCAGTGATGCCGATTTCCATGGCTTACCTAGCAATGTTGCTAATATAGCATGAATCAGACATCTTCAAGTAACGCCTAAAATAGCATGAATCAGCTATTTTCATGTTGTGCCTAAAATAGCATGAATCAGCCATCTTCAAGTTGCCCATAATATAGCATGAATCAGCCATCTTCCAGTTGTGCCTAATATAGCATGAATCAGCCATCTTCCAGTTATGCCTAATATAGCATGAATCAGCCATCTTCCAGTTGTGCCTAATATAGCATGAATCAGCCATCTTCCAGTGGTGCCTAATATAGCATGAATCACCCATCTTCAAGTTGTACCTGAAATAGCATGAATCAGCCGTCTTCATGTTGCACCTGATACAACATGAATCAGTGATCTTCATGTTGCACCTGATATAGCATGACTCAGCCATCTTCCAATGGTGCCTAATATACCATGAATCAGCCATCTTCCAGTGGTGCCTAATATAGCATGAATCAGCCATCTTCAAGTTGTACCTGAAATAACATGAATCAGCCGTCTTCATGTTGCACCTGATATAGCATGAATCAGCCATCTTCCAGTTGTGCCTAATATATTTTAAATCAGCCATCTTCAAGTTGTGCCTGATATAGCATGAATCACCCGTTTTCAAGTTGTGCCTGATATAGCATGAATCACCCATCTTCCAGTTGTGCCTGATATAGCATGAATCAGCAATCTTCAAGTTGTGCCTGATATAGCATGAATCAGCCATCTTCAAGCTGTGCCTGATATAGCATGAATCAGCAATCTTCAAGTTGTGCCTGATATAGCATGAATCACCCATCTTCAAGTTGTGTCTGATATAGCATGAATCACCCATCTTCAAGTTGCACCGAGGCGGAGAGCCGCCTACGCCACGCCGCCCGTCCCAGCACCTCGGGCGACCATCTCCGGGGGGGCCGCGCCCTCCCCCGCCGCCTCAGCTGACGCTCCCGGGGGCCGTGCACCCCCAATATGAGCGCTACAGCCGCATCGCTGCGCAGCCCGCAGCCGCCCCGCCCCCGGCGTACCTCCAGGATGTCGTCGAGCACTCCCGGCATCCGCGGCCGACGCCGTCCGCGCGATCCTGGCATCCGCCGAGGCGCAGCACTCCGTCAGGCGTCAAGGTATTCCCCCCGAGTACCTTTTCCCCTCTGACCTGGTGGAGAGGGGCCCAGAGCGTAAGCCCGTGAAGAGGGGCGAGGCTACCAAGGACGAATATAGCCTCGGCCTCGTCACCCTCATCAGCCACCCAAGCTTCCCCGCTCACTCCATACCAGGCCTCCTCCACCACACCCTCACCGTGCTCAGGGACAATCTAGTGCACCCCTGGCCTCCCGTCCGCAACTATTCCGAAACCATCTTCACCTGGGTCGCGGACGGGAGGCTCCCCCATGGGTGGCACGATCCAGTTGCCCTCAGCCTGGTGAGGGTGGATTCCCTCGCCGTGCCCGCCCACCAAGCCGCCGCCACGCCTGCCCGAGCCGCAGACCCAGCCCGACCCCGGCCCCAGCCCTGCGCCCAAGCAGACAACCGGGTGCCCTACAGTAGGGACCTCCACGGCGCCCCTTGCAACGCCTGGAACAGGAACCCTACCTCCTGCACCCAAGCCACGCCGGGGAGGCCCATGGCCAAGGGGGCGCCCGGCAGCGCCACACGTGCACGTACTGCGCAAACGTGCGCAAAGTCCTCACCATGCACAGTGACGACGTGTGCATGGCCAAGCGCGCATGTGAGCGCGCGACCCCCACCACCTCGGCGGATTTTTAGTCCGCCGGTGCCCCCCGGCCGGCCCGGAGGCCATTAACCGGCCCAACCACGAACCCAAGAAAGCCGACAACCCCACCAGCACCAGCACCACCACCACCGCCAGCCCTGACAGCCCCCACGATATCACCCCCGGCCCCCAACCGGACAACCACCGGCCAGCCCGGAGCACCATCAACGGCGCCCACCCGCCCAGCACCACCACTTCAGCCGGGGACCACCACCCCACCCCTAAGGCTCTCAACGCCTCCTGCCACCAGTCGATCATCATCGACCCAGACCCCCACCTCACCCCCGGCGACACCGCCTTTCTCTGCCCTCCCGACCCTCCCGACCCTCCGCCCCCCCGCCCTACCCCCCACCCCCCCGACCCTCCCCCGCCCACTCCCCCCCCACCCCGCAGGACTTCGCTGCCCCCCTCTCCCGCCCCCACCGCACCTCCTCACCCTCCCCCCCCGACCCCCCTCCCGCCACGGCCCACACCCTCGACGAGCCCACCGTCGACGTCCTCGACCCCCACCTCCAGGACACCCTCCCCGCCGCCCCCTCCTGCGGCCCCACCCCCACCCAGTATCGCCCCACCATCCTCTGCACCTGGCCCCAAACCTCCGGCGAGGCGTGGGCCCGATACCCCACCTTCACCCGCACCTACACCGCCCTCCGGGATGCGGGCCTCCCTAATTTTTTGGCCACCCGCATCCCCCTCCCCTCAGGCCTCCACATACCCGCTTGGCGCGCCCGCCTCCAGGGCTACCTCGAGTTCGGCTTCCCCTCAAACTACTCCGCCTCAACCCCTCCCCTCCCCGCCCGACCTTCTCCAATCACCGCGAGCCCCCCGAAAACCTCCCTCACATCCGAGAGTTCGTCGACACGGAGCTGGCCCTCGGCGCCCTCATCGGCCCCTTCACCGTCCCTCCCTTCAGCCCCTGGACCCAGGTCTCCCCCATGATGACCCGCCCCAAGTCCGACTCGGGAAAGAGGCGGGTCATCGTGGACCTCTCCTACCCTCCGGGAGCGAGCGTGAATTCGGGCATCCCCCGGCGCGAGTTCCTCGGGAGACCCCACTCCTACAGGCTCCCCTCTGTCGCCGACGTAGGCCACCGCCTCATCAACGAAGGCACCGGGGCCTACGTCTGGTCGGCCGACATCTCCCGGACCTACCGCCAGCTCCGTGCCGGCCCACTCTCCTGCCCTCTGTATGGCATCTGCCTGGACGGCAACACTTACGTCAACCTCGCCCTCCCCTTTGGCTGCCGCTCCTCGGGCGCGGCGTGCGTCTGCGTCACCGCAGCCGTGGCCTGGATCATCCGGCGTGAGGGCTTCCACGCCCTCATCTACGTCGACGATTTCATCGGGTGCGAGGGCTCCTACCTGAGGGCGTGCCAGGCCTTTGACGCCTTCCTTGCCCTCACTGCGGCCCTCGGCCTCGACGTGGCACCCGGGAAATGTCATACCCCCGCTGTCCGCCTTACTTGGCTCGGCTTCGAGCTCGACAGTGAGGCGATGATCATGATCATCCGGGTCGCCCCCGAGAAGATCCAGGCCCTGGTCGACGACTGCGAGGCCCGCATCGCCCGCCCCGCCCTCGGGCAACGCGATCTCCAAAGTCTCCTCAACCGCCTCAATCACGTCAGCAGCTGCGTGACCCCGGGCCGGAAATTCATGGCCCGGCTCCTCGGGGCGCTCCGCAGCTGTTTCAGGGCCGCCTCTCTTACCCTCGCCGACGATGCCCTCCGGGACTTGAGGTG
This sequence comes from Branchipolynoe longqiensis, assembly GCA_030323885.1. Taxonomy (NCBI): domain Eukaryota; kingdom Metazoa; phylum Annelida; class Polychaeta; order Phyllodocida; family Polynoidae; genus Branchipolynoe; species Branchipolynoe longqiensis. Next base: position 3,547,048 of record CM059196.1, read on the forward strand.
GTTCGCCACCTATGGCCACATCACCAACGGCCTCCACCTTCTCCGCGCCCCGGAGGGCCGTTGCCTGGTAATTGAGTGCGACTCCTGCCTGATGGGAGGGGGGGCCTACTCCCCTACCCACTACTACGCCCGAGGGTACTCCCCGGGTCTCCTCGATCCTCGATCCACGAGCTCGAGGCGGTCAACCTCGTCGTCGCACTCCGTTTCCTCCTCCCCGAGGACGTTGCAGGGGCGACGGTGGTCATTAACACCGATAACATGACCTCTGCCGTCGCGCTCGAGTCGGGGCACGCCCGAGACCCCACCCTCGGGACCTACGCGAGGGAGCTGTGGCTTATGGCGGCCACAGGCTCTTTCGAGCTCCGCATCACCCACAAGCCCGGAGTGGTCCTCCTCCTCGCTGATGCCCTCAGCCGCGCCCACCTCGCCGGCCCCTGGGCCGAGACGGCTCGGGCCGAGGTGGCCCGCCTCGGGCTCCAACCCGCCCCCGCCTCTCATGACGCTTTCCCTTTTTACCCCGGCTTGTAGGCTTCTCCTCCGCCGAGGCACCTGGACTTCTGAGGCGGTGCATGCATACGTGCCCCGTCTCGCCCCCTCGGGACGCCTCGAGCCCTCTCCTCCGTTTTGGTGGAGGGCTCTTCGGCGCCCCTGAACTCCCTAAGCTTAAGGTATACCTCCGCTCCATCTGAGCCTCCTGTTACATCATCACTTTGCTTGCCTTATTGTTGCTCCTCATGAGCCTCCTTACTTGCATTGTTGTATTGTACTTAACTTCTATTTTGCTCCTCATGAGCCTCCTTAATTCCATTCTTGTATACCTGTTTGTCTGAGGCGTACCAATAAACGCCTCCTTTCTCCACATCCGCCTCGCCTTCTTCCTTTTCGCGCATCGGTCGTAATGCTCACATTACGCTTGATGTGTGGAGAGGAAGAGACCCTCCCCCCGCCTGCCGCTGTCGCGCAGCATTCGCGCCTCCCCCTGCCACCCGCCTCTCAGCTTTCTCCCTAGGCCTCCCCCCGGCCCACCGCTTTCTCACCTCCCCGACCTCGCCGTCCCCTCCTCCCTTATAAGGCCGCCCGCCGGCCTCCCTCAGTCACTCGCCTTCCTGCCGTCCTCCCTGCTGCTCCAATTTTCTCCACCCACCCACCCAACTCTTCTTCTCTCCTGGTGGAGGGCTCTTCGGCGCCCCTCCCCTGAACTCTCTAAGCTTAAGGTATACCTCCGCTCCATCTGAGCCTCCTGTTACATCATCACTTTGCTTGCCATATTGTTGCTCCTCATGAGCCTCCTTACTAGCATTGTTGTATTGTACTTAACTTCTATGTTGCTCCTCATGAGCCTTCTTACTTCCATTTTTGTATACCTGTTTGTCTGAGGCATACCAATAAACGCCTCCTTTCTCCACATCCGCCTCGCCTTCTTCCTTTTCGCGCATCAATCCATAACACAATTTTAATACACATCCATAACATCATCTTAGCACACACAACAAATTCAAACAACATGTTATTGAATAGAAGTTAAGCCAAAAGAATTGTTTCTTAGAAGAAAAGTTGAAAACAATGTTTGGGAAGATGTATCGGGTCTACATGCACATTGTCATATTTTCATTGTAGCACAACATCAAATAAACATATATTGGGAACATGTTGTGGGATAAATTAAATACATGTAGTATTGCTAACATGCTGACTTCACAGAGTCAACAATACATATGTAACTTGCTTGCCTCTTCTGACACCGGTGCGCCACATTTGTTTAATGAGTATTCTATTAATATGAAACAGCGGCCTCCTTTGAAAGTATAAATATTTGTACCCCTATATATCAATATATATATATGATTTCCTAATCAGGCCCCAGCTTCTGATTAATAGGACATAATCACAACAAGCTCAGTTTTCAAATTTCCCGCCTGTTCTTCCATTTCCGGAAGCGGGTCACCTCGCTAATTAAATTTGAAATTACATGTGGCATGGCATAGGAGATTTTATGAGGGCATCCTCATCATGTAAGGTTCCTGATTCCATAGCCAGCAACCAGGCTCCGCAAACAGCCATAACACAATTAAAGTGGAGCCATATTGACTCAGAGTACTAATGCGGACGCAACATTTTGATTGCACTATAATAGTGTGAGTAAGATCATCTTTTATCATCATTACCAACGTCATCACCTAGTGTGTTGTTAATCTTTTTGTTACTGATATCGTTGTCTGTTTTTTAATTCTGGTTTATTAGAATACGGCTAACAAAGAACTCCCCAAAACTATGTGAGTAACCTTAAATTGTCAATTAAAATGTATTGCTTTATCCTAGTATACCCTCCCATCTACTGATGTGGTTTGGTACCAATGGTAGAAGCATTTGAGAGAAGGCTGGATAGACATTGGAGAGGACACCCACAATTATATGACTTCAGTGCTCCATCAACCTCCATATTTCTCTGTTAAACACAAAAGTAATTTTTTACCATAACGAGCTGGCATTAGAGCCCCAATATAACCTAGATCAGCCAGAAGAGGATTCCTAAGTTAATTTCTAAGTTAAGGGAGCGAGGCGGGCGGAGAGGTGTGGCGTAGATTGGTCAAGATTTGATTGGTCCATGACGTAGCCAATGGGTGAGGAGTGAGCGTATTGCTGAGGTATGCGATTAGCAGGCCCTGGTGGCCGGTTAACTGTTCTGTGATTCGCCACACCCCAGTAAGAGCCATGAATGAGCGTATCTCCACTCATACTAACTCATGACACTTTTGTTGTGTCCACCTTCTGAAATTCAGTGAGTGCCTGCATGACTCGCAGACATCTGTGTTATTGTTTTTAATTGGACTGGAGTTTTAGGAAAGTCATCAGGGAATTGTAAGTCTTTACAAATTGGCATATTTCCTTTCAAGATGGCGTCCCATATTACACCAGTGTCCACTAATGGCATCATAGGAATATCTGGACTATCATTAATAAATACATACATTAAGCTATGCACTAAATAAGTATCTGCATATATTGGATATCTATGTATAATACAAGAAAAGGATTACAACAAAATAATTTCCTGGGTTCAAATTGGGATGCAGCTATCGTTGACATATTTTGCCACTTTATACGTTTCCTATGAATCGATCTCACCTGGAGTGGTTTCAAATATACTAGATTTAAACAATCAACAAACCAAACGGGATGGCCAAATTAGTTGAGCGTCCATCTCCTGTTTTTGTCGATCGTGAGATTTTAACTTACGGATCAAACCCTGGTCGAGTCAAACCAATGATTTAAAATTTGATACTTGTCGCCTCCTAGCCTGGCGCTCGCCATTATTAGGATAGGGAAGGACTGGTTGGCTCAGTGTCAGGTCCATGTGACTGAGTGGGTATCAGGTCATGGCGCTGCTGGTCTGGTCTCCCAGTGGGGCAGCACTATAATGTTGTCATGAATGTGCACTGTCACAAGTCGGTACCCGTCCTGATATGACCTTAGATGTTGCCAGGATGTAAAACCCCCAAAACCAACCGACCACATAATCAAAATACTTGTCACTATGTATACCTCATGGATTTATTTGACCTTTTTGTATTTCAAGCGACCAGGGCCCGTATTCATGACGCAGTGTTAGCTTACACTCGGTGTGTTTACATACTGAGTTTTCGCCGCTAACCTAGAAATCCCCACCAAAACCAGTTTTGGCTCGCTAACACCGCATCATGAATATGGGCCCAGAATTCTTAAAATAAACACCACATTACGCATTTAAATGATTTCCGATCTATATTAAATCTAAATCTAAATTATCACAATTCGTATCACAAGCTGTACATCATACATCCCTGACCCTAAATGATCAGAATGATTCGAATACAACATTATTATCACATATTTAATTGCTCCCTGAACAATGCTATATCCAAATGATCTGAATTATTTGTAACCCAAATTAAGCATCATCAACTTGGTCGTAATGCGAAGCATTTCGTTTGATGCGAGGGGAGGGAGAGCGACTCACCCGGCCCTGAGCGACTCACCCCCCCCCCCTCCTGCCACTGCTCACCTCCCCCCGCCCCTGAGCGACTCACCCCCCCTCCTGCCACTGCTCACCTCCCCCCGCCCCTGAGCGACTCACCCCCGCCACTGCTCACCTCCCCCCGGCCCTGAGCGACTCACCCCCCACCTGCCTCTGCTCACTTCCCCCCTTATAAGGCCGCCCGCCGGCCTCCCTCAGGCACTCAGCCTCCAGCCGCCTTCCAGCTCTCTGCCCCTCGCCATGCCCGACGACCATGCCACCGCCGCCCCCGCCCGCCCACTCGACCCCCTCCAGCGAGGCGCGCACTTCCCCCGAGCCCAGGCCGACGCCCGCACCACCTACGATAGAGAGATCCACGGGGTGCCCTGCCCGGCCTGGAACCGCACCCCCGCCTCGTGCGATCGGGCCCACCTCGGGGAGGCCCACGGCGAGGCGGGGGACAGACGCCGTCACGTCTGCGCGTATTGCGCCAACGTGAGGCGCGTCTTCACCATGCACAGCGAGGCCGACTGCATCACGAAGCAAACCCGTGAGCGCCAGACCCCCCCCTCCACCTCGGCGGATTTTTGATTCGCCGGCCGCCCCCCGGCCGGCCCGGGGGGCCCCCTCCGGCGCCCCACCTTCACCACTGCCGACAGCCCCGCACCTCCCCCCGACAACCTCCCAGCGACCACCGATCGCAGCGCCGCCCAGTCTCAGCCGGGGATCACCACCTCGGGCATCACACCTCAGTCCACAGCCCAGCCCAGCCTCACGAGGAACCCTCTGCCGGCACCCCAGCCGCCGACCGTATCGACACCGCCGTCCACCGCCGTCCACCCTCAGACCACAGCCCAGCCTCAGACCACAGCCCAGCCCAGCCTCACAGGAACCCTCTGCCGACATCACATCTCAGGAGCGGGCCCCCCCTTTTTTGGCCGCCCGCTCCCCCTCCACGTAGGCCCCGGACCCTCCTCTCACCCAGGCCTGCCTATCCGGGCCCCCGCCTCGGGCGCCCCGCGCCCCCGCCTCGGGCGCGCCTCGAGCCCTCTCCTTACTCTTTGGCGGAGGGCTCCTCGGCCCCCCCTCTACCAGAACTCTGACACTGCTCCTTATGAGCCCCTCACTATTTATCCTCTGCTCCTCATGAGCCCCTGACTCTTTGCTCCTCGCGAGCCCCCTGCTCCTCATGAGCCCCCTGTATTGCTCTGTGCCTCCTCAGCCTGTTTACCTCCTCAGTTACCCTGTTTGTACCTTACTTTGTCATTTATTGTTATTTCACTGTTTCTCTGTATGTTGCCCGAGGCGTCACAATAAACGCCTCAGTTTTCCCACCTCCGCCTCTGTTCTTCCTTCTCGCGCATCGGTCGTAATGCGAAGCATTTCGTTTGATGCGAGGGGAGGGAGAGCGACTCACCCGGCCCTGAGCGACTCACCCCCCCCCTCCTGCCACTGCTCACCTCCCCCCACCCCTGAGCGACTCACCCCTGCCACTGCTCACCTCCCCCCGCCCCTGAGCGACTCACCCCCGCCACTGCTCACCTCCCCCCGGCCCTGAGCGACTCACCCCCCTCCTGCCTCTGCTCACTTCCCCCCTTATAAGGCCGCCCGCCGGCCTCCCTCAGGCACTCAGCCTCCAGCCGCCTTCCAGCTCTCTGCCCCTTCTTCTTCTCCACCCACCCACCCAACTCTCCCTCCTCTACCCTCCCCCCTCTGCGGCGGAGGGCTCCTCGGCCCCCCCTCTACCAACTCTGACACTGCTCCTTATGAGCCCCTCACTATTTATCCTCTGCTCCTCATGAGCCCCTGACTCTTTGCTCCTCGCGAGCCCCCTGCTCCTCATGAGCCCCCTGTATTGCTCTGCCTCCTCAGCCTGTTTACCTCCTCAGTTACCCTGTTTGTACCTTACTTTGTCATTTATTGTTATTTCACTGTTTCTCTGTATGTTGCCCGAGGCGTCACAATAAACGCCTCAGTTTTCCCACCTCCGCCTCTGTTCTTCCTTCTCGCGCATCAATTAATATCCGATCTCTTCACAATCTAAATGAATATCAGAGACGTAACTAAGACAGATAATGAATTAAGAGTCGATATATTAAGAAATGGCTGCATATGACACAATTAATTGATCTCCGTTGTATTTTCAATCAAAATAATCATATTATATATCCCACACTGTACATTATGCAACATACTCCATTTATGTCTTATCTATTCAGAAACTAAATGATCAGAATGATGGCAGCTGGTGCATTTAATTAATCTCTCATATAGTCAGAATCTAAAGGCCCTGTCACACTCCGATGTAATGACGTCAGCGTAGGGTGAACATGAAGAACGTTGAACCTATCGGCGTAGTATGCAAATTTGGGCACAAGTTGAACATGGATGCAGCGTAGTTGACGAGAGCGTAACATTGGTTAAGTGTAGCGATACCGTCATTCAACGAGAGAGGACAACGTCATTATGCTCACGGAACGTTATGAACGTTATTCAAGCGCCAGAACTACGTTACTTGACGTTACATACGTCTTGACAAGGTGGCTAAAAGTTGAATGTACATTGAACATACGTTCTCCTGATGTTCTCCTGACATTCCCATTACACAGCGTGGACGTTTCCACCGGTTTTAATGTGGGTCAACGTAGTGGAACGTAGTTGAACGTAGTGAGCAGCGTTTGACTAACGTCCATTTAACGTCATCGACGTACAGTGAATGTAAACCCTTATGTTCAAGTTACGTCCAAAGTTTTGAACAGGTTCAAAACTTTGACACGCGCCGACGTAACACAACGTAATGTGATGTAGCTCGATATCAGTCTAACGTCATTCTGACGTCATCATAACGTAACCCAACGTACGTCAACGTAATGACAAAACGTGGTCACGTCAGGCTTATGTCTGCTCGTTACGTCGTAGTGTGACAGGGGTATAACTGATTAGAATGCTTATCACAACTTAGTAATCTCTCACTCATTTGATCTCTGATCTAATGAGAATCTAAATGACTACCACTGGATGTTCGACTCACTTCTAATTGATCTTCCATTTATTTTGAATTTAAATGATCGACAATCATACAAATAAAAACTGTACATTTAAATCGATCTCCTATCTTGTAGAGTTTGGACCGTTCAGCATGCGCATGATATACCCCAGCTGTGCATGCGCATGTGCCAAGCCTATCCGGCCGGGGGCGGGGGGGGGGGCGAGTGGAGTCAGGGGGGGGGGGGCATTTTGAACTCGGGTCAGATTGTTGTTGGTTTATTTGAGGCTTTACGTCCTTGCAACATCTAAGGTCATATCAGGATGGTCCCCTGCTTGTTCATGGAGACTAACTATTTAGTGCTGTCCTACTGGGAGACCATGTCACTGGCATCATGCCCCGCTTCACCACTTAGCCATATTAACATGATACTGAGCAAACCAGGACTTGTTATATCCTAGTAATGCTGAGCGCCAGGATAGCTAGCGACAAGTATCAATTTCATAAGTCATTGGTTTGACTCGGCTCTACCAATTCGACCATCCCATCCTTTGTGCCTATCACGTGACTCGGTGGCCGAATCGGTTCAGCACATGCCTCCTTTGCGGAAAGTCGGGAGTTCGAATCCTAGCCGAGTGAAACTTATACCATTGATGTATGTTGTTTCCTATCCTGGCACTCAGCATTAATAGGATAGTCTGGTTTGCACAGTATCGGTATATTGTGACTGTGTGGGATATCGGGTCATGGTGTCAGCGGCCTGGTCTCCCAGTGGGGAAGCACTATAAAGTTGCCATGAATGGGCACTGTCACAGGTCGGTACCCGTCCTGATACGACCCCTATGTTGCCGGGATGTAAAACTCCAACAACCAACCAATCAAACGGTGTCCCTATCAGCTGACGTCGGCTGCCCCCACTCCCCCTTACTAATTGCACCAACCAGGGGTGAGTGGGTGAGTCCACATAGGTATGGGTGAGGGACGGTAAAGTGGCTAGTCTGTGGCGGGAGAGAAGCGCCCTTCTCCAGGCAACATTGTTAGTAATGCTTTGGCATTGCGGGTAATCAGGATCGCGAATACAGACCAAGGCATGGCAGTACTAAGGACGTCTATTGTGTCGCTGACTAGCGGAATTCTTTAGAACTATGTAATCAACTCAAGCGCCGACTAGCGGGTCTTTTGCAACCTCTCCACCGATCAGGTAAACAGGACTTGATGACGTATTACGCAGTATGCTTGAACTGCCGATGCGCCCCTTTTCTGGCAGACTTTCACTATATCATGTGATGTAGCACCACGGTTTGGTCATTACGACCGGAGGAGCCAGGAGACAATAACTAGCCTAAATCGGCCTCCCACCCGCCCCACATGTGAAAGTGGAAAGTAGGGTCATAGCATCTCTAGCCTCGTTCCTTAAGCATTTGTGAGCTGATATCGTATAACCTGACGTTTAACTTTACCTTAATTAAAAATGCCATAACTATATTTGCTGTGTTCGCATTTTTCCTAATTAGGAAGAGACCCCCGGGGACGGGAGATCTGGGAGTAGAATATTTTGTGATAATTTCCTGAGAGCAATCAGCGTTGTAAAGTTGGCGGCGGAGCGTCCATTACGGCCCGATGATAACGTGACCCGGGAGCCATAACAGTGTAGCTTTTTTCATTTAACAATGCCTCTAGAGCACACTGATTTTTGTATCATCGACTATTAGAGGTCAAACATATAGCGATTCTGACATATTTCTTTGGATGAAAACCACTACCGCCACATAGGCTGATCTTTCCGATAAGCAGCAAGGGGTCTTTTACATGCACTTTCCGACAGACATGACGTCACATACCACATTCTTTGATGAACCAGTTGTGGACTGCTGGTTGGAACGGAAAGTAGCCTAAACTGAAAATGGGTCCACTGAAATCCCCGATCTGAAATTTCAGATCCCAGTCTCAGATACCCTATCCAATATTTTGTATCCCTGTATCAGATATAGGGCAAATCAACCCAAAATCCAGGCCACAGATCACCGATCACATATCCACGATCCCCGATCCCCGATCCCCGATCCCCGATCCCCGATCCCCGATGCCTGATCCCCGATCCCCGATCCCAGATCCCAGATCCCAGATCCCAGATCCCAGATTAGGGATTACAGAACACAGATGAAAGAGCAGAGATGAAAGAGCAGAGATCACGGATCTCATATTACAGAACACAACTTCCAGATTACAGATCACAGAACACAGATCACTGGACACAGATCACATAACACATATCACAGATCATAGAACACATATTACAGATCACATATTACAGAAAACAGATCACATATTACAGAACACAAATCACATAATCCATATTCCGAATTCCAGATCACAGATTACAGAATACATAGCACATATCACGGAACATAGATTACATAACACGGCTCACACAACACATATCACCATATATATCAGAACACAGATCGCACAACACCAATCAAAGATTACCAATCACATATTACAGAACACATATCACAAAGGACACATCACATATCACACATTACAGAACACACATTGCAGAACACATATTACAGAACACATATTACAGCACACACATACCATATTACGGAACACATATTACGATCACATATTACAGAACAGAAAAAAAGACAGATAAACCAAATGTCAATATAACCATAGATGGCACAAACATAGTGTAAAATTGTCCGATATAATACATGTGAACCGAGGTGAAGTTACTATAATAAATTACAAACTGTCTATATAATGATAAATGTTAAATTATAAAAACCCAAAGACATATAGAGGATGTGTGAACTTGGTAAACTATTATTCATTAGGTATAGAACTTGTATATTGAATAGTCTTTGAGAGGGAGTGTCACTTCCGAGTTTGACTAAGAACAGTCTTTGGAAGAGTCACCTCACATGCCCCCTCCCCCCCCACATGGTATTGTTATGATCATTGACCACTGCATTGTACTCTGATTGGAGGAGTGAGTCATGTGACCACTGCATTGTACTGTGATTGATTAATAGGATCATGTGACAACGGCCATCTTGAATCTTGAGAACCTATATAAGCAATAAACCAGAGAGTCTCACTCTCTTACTTTTCCTTCTTACCCTGTTTTCCTTTATTACCTGTAGTGTTTTCACTTGACCTGTTCACACCACCCACACCACCAGCCGGCACGTTTACAATAGAACAAGTATCCGAATTCATATATCTCGGACAAAAGATTACAAATGATGGGAGATGTGAGGAAGAAATTAAAAGAAGGATAACAATAGCCCGAACAACATTCTCCAAAATGTATAGAGTGTTAACATCAAGTAAGATATTAATACAAACAAGGAAGCGTATTCTTCAGTGTTATGTGTGGTCTACTCTAATGTATGGGGCAGAGACATGGACAATCTCTAAGAAAATGTACAAACGTTTAGCAGCATTTGAGATGTGGACTTATCGAAGGATGATGAAAATATCATGGACAAAGAAGATCACCAACAAAGAAGTTCTCAGAAAAATTAAAAATAAGAAAAGCTTGTTTGCCACTATACAGACAAAGAAACTTATTTATTTTGGCCACATCATTCGTCAGAGTTCAATATACCGTACATTGTTGGAAGGGAAGGTGAATGGCAGCAGAGGGAGAGGGAGACCAAGAACATCATGGTTTACAAATATTTCACAGTGGACAGGCTTGAATTATTCACAGTCTATCAGAACAGCACAACATCGGGACAAGTGGAGAACCATTGCATCCAACCCTCGACTAGAGGATGGAACTATTGATTGATTGATTACAGAACAAATATCACAGAACACAGATCACAAATCACGGATTACAGAAAAACAGAACACATATCATAGAACACAGCTCACAGAACACAGCTCACAGAACACAGATCAGAGAGCACATGTCACACAACGCAGATCACATACCACAGATTACAGAACACGTATTACAGAACACATATCACATATTGCATATCGCAGATTACCGAACAAAGCTTATAGATCACATATCACTGAACACATATTACATATCCCGTATTACAGAACACAGATCACACAACACAGGACACAGCTCACACATTACAGAACACACAACACAGATCACATATCAAAGAACATAGAGCACAGCTCGCAGATCACAGAACACAGATCACAGAACACAGCTCACAAAACACAGCTAACAGATCCCAGAACACAGACCCCAGACCACAGATCACATATTGCAGAACACAGATCACAGATCACAGCTCACATATTACAGATTACAGGGCACAGAACACACATCGGCGGTTCCAGATCCCAGACCACTAATCAACTGGATTCCGATAAACCTATATGATAGTGTCCACGAGTAATCAGGGTTCTATACAAGCGCATTCACACCTCAATTATTATTATTATTAGCATGCCTTATTTATCTATGATAACAGATAGCACACAAACCTCAAATACAACAATTGACCAGGCTTTTACAAATATAAAATATTGTACTACATCTGATGTCCTCAAGTAAAACATAAGTGATCACAAACCTATTTATATAATTTTTTTTTAAAACAAGGAATGACAAACAAACCACATCACACTGAGGCAGCACATATAGAAACTACACCTATGAGGACCTCTCAACCACATTACGGGAATTCCCTACCAATGAATTATTTTATGAGCAAGATCCATACAAGTGCTCGGACATGTTAGAAGCTATACTTAATAGAGCTGCTGATAAACTTTGCCCAATGATTGAATTGAAAATAAGAAAAAACACAGCTAAATACTTAAATGATGAATTACAAGAACCACAACGAGATCGGGACTACTTTTGCCAAAAGGCTGAATTAACCAAAGACCCAGGGGATACATTCATAGCCAAATGCTGAACTAGAAAGGCCAGGACTGAGGTTTGAAAGGCAAAATCAAGGTACTATTTTGACCAAGCCATCATTCACAACCAAAACCCCAAGAAATGTTGGTATGAACTAGATCAAATAGAGCCTGATCCCAAGCCAAAAATCAGTAATCTAATATTATTAAACGACAGTACTGGTGAAACAATACCTGATATTCGACTAGCAGAAGAGATCAACAACTACTTTGTTGATATAGGAGCTAACCTAGCCCAACAATTTCAACCAAAAGATGATGTCCAGGAAAACTATAAGGTTGTAGTTAACCAACATAGATATGATCTCATAGAAACAACAAAAGAGAAGATCCTTACCAAAGTACAAAATCTATCACCATTCAAGCCTTCAGGCATGAAGGACATCAGTTCAACCTTTATCAAGGGCACCATCAAGGCTTTAATAGATGAATTAACATACCTATACAAACTCATAATTACTACTGGAATTTTCCCAGAAAAATGGAGGAGAGAAACAGTTACCCCTATACCCAAGGTAGGTAACCCAAAGTTATGTAATGAACTGTGACCAATATCCATACTACCTCTCCCTGGCAGAATAATTGAACAGATAATTCACGACCAAATAACATTTCTTGAGGACACTAACTATTTAGCCACCCAACAAAATGGCTTCAGAAAAGAAAGTTCAATGACTAAGGCACTTGCCTCATTAATGGATGAATTGTTGATTAGCACAGACAGATGTGAGCTTTCTATAGCTGTTTTTCTTGATTTCAAGAAAGCTTTTGATACAATTGACCACAAAATAGATCAAAAGAGCTGGACTGGGAAAAAAAGCATGTAGGTTCATATCCAACTACTTAAACAACAGACAATAAGTGACACAAATTAATAATACAGAATCCTCCACTAGAACCGTCAGAACAGGAGTGCCCCAAGGTTCCACTTTGGGACCACTCCTCTTTCTGATATTTATTAATGACCTACCATTGCTGTCTACCAGTGCAAATTTCACACTTTTTGCGGATGATGCTGTCCTCACAGCACACAATAAAAACATTATTCTGGCAGCTACTATGGTAAACAAGGTGTTAGAAAAGGTCAATATTTGGTGTGCTGATAACAAACTTACCTTAAACACACAAAAATCAGAATATGTGATGTTTGAAACAAAATCTAGAAAATCGAAAGCACAAAATATAGAGCCATGTATAGGCAAGGCAGTGCTAAGAGAAGTGAACTCATCTAAATACTTAGGAACCACACTTGACTCTACATTGAATGCGAACCAGCAACTATCGAGGCTGAACCAAATTCTAGGTATGAGAATGGCAACCTTTAGAAAAATAAGATGTTACATGAGTGAGAACACAGCGCTCAAACGGTATAAGGCAACTACACTGCCAATAATATATTATAATGATCTAATCTATGGCCTTTTAACAAAACAACAAGAAAATAAATTACAGAGAACTCAAAACCGAGCTCTTAGAACAGTATATAGGGGCAACATTCTGTCAGTGAATGAGATGTACACTAGATCTAATCTCACATAGCTGAGCCAAAGGAGAGATGCACATCTGCTATCTCGTATGTTTATCAGAGCCAAGGATGAAAACTACATAGACCGTACTACCAGAGTTAACAGGCAGGGGGATGTTACACTCCTCAAAGTTCCTAAACCACTCACAATTAGACTGACAAGAGCCCCTGTCTACAAAGGCCGCAAATTATGGAACAAACTCCCAGTCAGAATTAGACATGCACAAACACAACTAGAATTCAAGAACCTGGTGAGAATTCACCAAGCCAATCAGGCCCTTCTACAGGCCTAGTGATGAGGTCGCCATATTTAATTATCTATCTATTATAAGCACCTATGGCCACCCCACCCCCTCCCACCACCCCATTTGCACCTTTACCTGCTGCCAACAAACCAAGTTATCCACCATACAAATTATTTTCCCAGCAAATTCGGAAAAAGTGTATTAGTCTGGTAGTATTGCTATAAACATAGAGACTGATAAAGTCTGTACTAGACTACTAAATTACTAAAATGTGCAATCCTCCAAGCATTGTTCATCCCGTCATTACTAACAACCTACTTAATCAAATTAGTTCATGTAGTCAAAAAACACACCCGAGGTATTAACCTTTTAAGCATAACCCTATATGCTAACCACACTCTATCTAACAGAATAAACAAACCAATCTACTAACACGCTATCTCAAAATGTTATCTCCAACAACATGATAATTTTGCAACTCACAACACAGAAAGCTGGCATACACACCTATGAAGGGAAACTATGCGCCTAACCACTCCATAATGTAAAGGTCTAATCAATGTATGTATGTATCTAAGTGTGTATGAATACAACATATAACTACTATTTTTATATGTGAATTGTCAAACTATACCATACGTAAGTCTTTGAATAATTAATATTGTTATTTCAGCTGATTTGAGCTAGCTGCTGATGACAATATCAGACTACATATACATATATTGTAAATAACTGTATTGTCACATGCCCCGAAGACCAGTGCCATGGAGCTGACTAAAGACTTTATTCAATGAATAAACTATATTTACAACAAAAAAAGATGTGTTTTTTAAATGGAAATTGCATAAATAACTTAGACTTTGCACCGACAGCTGAGACTTTCAGGTGGGGCTTGTCTTGATGTATAATGCATGCCTTAATTATGGCAGGTCTTAATCAGCTTTGAGAGCTAGGTGAGAACCAATTAAGGTGCCCTGTAATCGTTCTTGTTGTGCTCATTTTAAAGGTTATCAAGTTAGACGAGTAAACACTGCACATGATCTAGAAGACACGGTGGGTGTGACCTACATCTGGGTGGACTCAAATCAGTTCTAAATATAGATTTAGTTATGTGGTAGTCGGCACTGACTTCTCAGGTGAGGATCCACATACACAGTTAGGCATGGATAGGATTGGTTGTTTGCTGGAGTTTTACGTCCTGGCAACATCTGAGGTCATATCAAGACGGGTACCGACTTGTGACAGTGTGCACTTATGACAACTGTATAGACCTGGTCGCCAGAACCATTACCCAATATCCCACTCATTCATATTATCCTGACACTGAACTAACCACTCATTGCCCTATCCTATTAATGCCGAGCACCTGGCTAGGTAGATACAAGATTCACCCCGTACTGCTGCAGTAGGGGTGCAAACCAACCCTATGTAAAAGCTGGCGAAAAAACGGGTCAAAGAATTGAGAGCCTAATTTAACAATCTGAGAAGCAACATTTATTCTTTACATATGTCTTATTCATAGCCCGCTACCGTTGAGTTGAAAAATATAATAAAACATATAGTTTAATGCAATTTAAAAATGAAATCGACAGCGTTCTGTGGCCGCCATCTTGTCTTTTTGCATTCTCTCCCATTTCACCAACTCTTTGCCTATAGAAGTATCCATTTGACACTGGAGCCACAGTTTCTAGGTGATGTTCCATACTAACGCTATTTTCGCCCGTATTTATATAAGGCTGATCTTCACCCGTGTACTACAAGTACCGGGTGAATCTTTTATCTACAGGCTAGGAAGCGATAAGTATCAATTTTATAAGTCATTTGTTTGACTCAACCGGGAATCGAACTCCCGATCTCTCGTACGCAAGGCCCGCCCTCTACCGATTGGGCCACCACGACCGGCCACATGGTTAAGGGGAGGATGGAGGAGGAGGGAGCCTAGGTGATGTAATGGTTATCAGACTGGGCTGGAATTCAAGAGATGTGGGTCACATTCCAACTCTAACTTCTAAGTGCAATATTTCCCATTTGTCATCACCCCCTACAACACTGGCGCCGTGACCAGGATCCTGTACAAGCTGCAGGTATTTCCATCCCCATGTGTGTTGTCTCCCCACTTCTTCCTTTGGCCGCCTTGGTCTGCTCCCCCTTTCATTGTGCCTTGTCCAGACCTGATAAATGCACAATCAAGCCACATCATTGCATTCGCATCAGAAATATCAGCAACCAAAGAATTCAGGTACAACTGTCAAGCACCCTGGTACCTGACATCTACACCTACTTTAATGGCACCAGTGGATTGCCCGGATGTGAGATTCTGAGGATCCAACTTGATGCGTCTCACTGACTTGGCCTATTTCACCTGATTGATATGCGACACTTGGCATGTCTGGTAGCAATGACTCCCCATGGTCTCAGATCGAGGTCCATGCATAGCCGCCATTCTAATCCATATCTGGTTAAAGCAACACCGTAAAGGTCTTGATCAGGCAGGGCTCATATTCCTTATCATACATATATATATATATATATAATTGGAATATTATTATACTGACTTTATAGAAATAACTGGATGATTTAAATATGATGAAACGAGTTGTCTTAATGCTTTACATATGAGTTTCATGAAAAGGAGATATTTTAGAATTTATTTAAACTATTATTTATGTATGAACCAGACCTAATAAATCGGAATATTTTACACAATGACTTATACAATTGATACTTGTCGCTAGCAAACCTGGCTATATTCACACACTGAAGCATGGGCCGGTAGGTGGCGCCATCGGCAGAGCTGAGGTTGTATGGGTAGATGACCTAATATAGAAACTAAACCAGTTAATGACTCAGGAGGCTGGGGAATAGATGGAATATTCAAGCCTTTATACTCCTATACTGCATTATAGAGTATAGATATATATATATATATAATTAGCCCTATAAAAATTCTCTAATAATGCCTGGATTCATTCTGTTGGTAAATACATATGCATAATATTCAAACCAAGTTGTGAGACCATGATAGATTATGTATATTAAGTGAAGTGATAATTAATATCAGATTGTTCTAAGGTTCTACATCAAATATAACCACTGGAGATAACAACTCTGGAAAATTATTACTGTATTGGTATAATTACATGTATTACTGAATTGAAGTGTGTTGGTACATGAGCTAAACTACCACGCTGTGGCGGCAGACACTGCTAGCCACTGGGCAGAGCCCAGAATTGGCTGCCCTCTACTGCGTGTGGCTAGCACACCCCCCACCCACCTATAGAGGTGACGTGGGACCTAGCGAGTTAGGTGGCAGGTCAGTTGACTATTGACGCCATGGAGAGCAGATAGGTTTTGTAATAAAACAGTTTGAAGCATACTGTACTCATTCTTGGTGTTCTTCCATGAGTGCATGGCAGTGTGGAAGACCGTGAGGCTATCACAGTATTTATATTGTATACAGGGAGGTAAATGTTGCAGTTGCTGCAGACTGTGATTTCTTCCCCAGACAAGTAGTCTGTGACAAATGCCACAGAATGGGTACAATCATTAAGTTAAGAAACATTCAGTTAAGTTCTGGGTGCCTGTTATGGTATGATTTACATATGCCAGTATCTGAGGGAGTGTTAGCACACAGGTGACAATGCATGGGGGCTGTGTGCGTGAGTGTTTGCAGGACATGCCAAATCCAGGTGGCAGGCTGGAGGTGGGAGGTGGAGTGTGTGTGTCTGTGTGTGGTGAGTCCTCCCTGCCCACCTGGTGGCAGTTTGCTGAACTAAAGATGGCATGTAGAAACTCCTACTAGTTTGGAGTTGTCCCAATCTAGGGGACTGGTGTTATCTAAAGATAAATAGTGTTGATACCTCCCATGTAAGTGTGATTGGTGAACTTAATGGAAAAATATGTATCTGACTTGCGGTGGGTGAGTTGGCCTCCCCCACCCCCTTACCCAGCAGGGGTGGAGGGGGCTGGTTGGAGTGGTGGGGGTCCACCCACTGCCACCCTGCCTCCCCGCAACACTGACTGGAGGAGTTCAGCCAATGAAATGCCATGTTACTGTCTCTGACTGAGGAGACTCCCAGCAATTGTGTACCTGTATTTTGAATGTGTTCCATCTGAATAAAACAGCTGGGCAGGGGGGGTGGCAGGCAGATGACCATGGAGACAGCGCAGCAGGAGGAGCCAGCGACCCCTCCCTACCAGACTGTACTACACTTAATTTCTGTTTATTTACTATTTCTTGGAACGGATATAGCAAGCAGATATAGTAAGCAGATATAGTAAGCGGATCATCGCCTGAGTAATATCATACATTAGTGCTTTCCGGACTCCACATGCAGAAGTTAGGGTTTTATTTCCTATAAAGATTCTAGGGTCTAAAATATCGCTAGTTAACAATTGGTTTGATCAGGATGGGAATCGAACTCTGTCCCTTCTGCGTCGGAAGCCTGTGCTTTACCGATTTGGCCACTGCATCCAGTTTGTGCAATCACAATGTTGATACCTCCTTTAACTGCCATCTCCATCGGCCATCCCCTCCTGCTGCGTCCATTTCCTCCTGGCAGTTCCTTTCTCTCTCCCCAGACGGGATGGCTGAATCAGTAGAACGCAGGCCTCTTGTGGGGAAGGTCGGGAGTTCGACTCCCGGTCTAGTCAAACCAGAACCTGATACTTGCCGCTTCCTATCATGGTGCTTGGCATTTTTAGGATATGCTAAGGACGGGTTAGCGCTGTGTCAGGATAATGTGACCTAGTGCGATATCCGGTCATAGTGCCAACATCCTGATTTCCCCGTGGGGTAGTTCTATACAGTCGCCATGAATACGCGCTGTCACAAATTGGTACCCGTACTGATATGACATTCGATTTGCCAGGATGTAAAACTCCAACAACCAACCAATCCTTTCAACCTATCTGATAGGTTGTTGACCCTCCCTTCCGGCAGTGCTTGTCGTCATCTTCCATATTACCGCCCACCAAACACCACCTACTCAGACCTTCCTTCACTGCTTGCCATCTCCCCTAATATCGGCCCCACCCATCACCCACTCCGATCTGACCATCCCTTCCTTCAGTGCTTGCCATGTCCCCTATTACCACACACCACCCATCACCCACTCAGATCTCATCCTCCTTTCCTTCAGTGCTTGCCAGTTCCCCTATTACCGCTCACCACCCACCATCCACTCATGTCTCACCCTCCCTTCAAATTTTCCAAGACCAAAACAGTCTACATGCACTTCTGCCTGCTGCGTAGAATACATGCGGAACCGGAGCTGACCCTGGATGGGGATCCCATTAAAGTCGTTGAGAAAACCAAATTTCTGGGCCTCATTCTCGACGCAAAACTGTCTTTTGTGCCACATATAAAGTACCTGAAAACAAGATGCCTGAAAGCGCTGGATATTCTGAGGGTGCTGTCCAGCTCAGAGTGGGGAGCGGACAGAGATGTTCTGCTCTCCGTGTACAGAACCTTGGTTCGTTCACGAGTGGATTACGGCAGCATAGTATATGGTTCCGCAAGGAAATCATATATTGGGCTGCTAGACACGATCCACCACCAGGGACTGCGCTTGGCCCTTGGGGCCTTCCGCACCTCACCAGTTCAGAGCCTTTATGTCGAAGCCAATGAACCATCACTTAATAACAGGAGAATCAAACTGGCCATGCAATATGTAGTCAAGATAAAAACTAATGCATTGAATCCTGCACACAATTGTCTATTCGAGCAACATGACGAATCCAGGTATGAAGCCAGGCCAAATTACATCCGGCCACTGAGGCTCCGAATGAAACCTCATTTGGAGGCCTTGGGCGTGGATTTGGATGTGTTGGAGGATGCCAAAGTCCCAGAACATCCCCCGTGGTCGTTGAGAAAGCCATCGGTTATCCTCCGACTCACAGAACTGAGGAAATCTGGGACACATCCACTCGAGTACAAAGGACTGCATGCAGAGATTCAAGGCCAGTTTGCAGACCACCTCTCCATATACACTGATGGTTCGAAAGACCAAAGCCGGGTAGCTGCTGCGGCAGTCTGCCGACGGGAACAATTTGGTGTACGTTTGCCCGATCAGAGCTAGATTTTCACTGCAGAGGCCCGAGCACTCCTTCTCGCTTTGGAGTGTATCGAGGTATCCAACCACACTAACTATGTTATATACAGTGATTCCTTCTCTTGCCTCCTGGCTGTTGCTGGACTGAAAACGAATCACCCTATTCTAGCAACGGTCATTTATAAAATGAACCAACTGACAACAGATGGGTATGATATCCACCTGTGCTGGGTGCCTGGCCATGCTGGCATACAAGGAAACGAACAAGCTGATCGGGCTGCGAAGAAGGCCCTGAACTGTGATCTTGAACCGTGTCTGATCCCTCACTCTGATCTGAAACCACTAATAGCCACCCACATAAAATCCAAATGGCAACATGAGTGGGATGAAAACATTAATAAACTTAAAGAAATTGAACCATCTGTGGGAAAGCCACCACAGACTCATGCGGGAGGTCGGCGGGACCAAGTGGTCCTTAGCCGCTGCCGTATTGGCCACTCGTGGCTTACACATGCTTTTCTGCTCAAGGGGGAACCTCCCCCTGAATGTATTGGGTGTCAGTCCCCGCTGACACTCAAACACCTTTTACTAAGTTGCGTTGATTTTTTGGCCCTGCGCCAACAGTTCTACACTGCAGGCAGTATGCATGACCTTTTTACTAAGGTAAAACAGGAAAACATTTTAGCCTTTTTGAGGGCAGCTGGACTGTACCACCTTATATAGTTTACTAAATGGATTCTATTAATTATTAATGAAACTTTTCTTTTTCTATGGGAATTTGTTTCCCTTGACCACAGATATATGATTGTGAGCTTTCTGATTTAATTAGTGTCTATTGGCACATAATTGATTGTCTGCTTTTACATGTAAAAGCGATGGTTTGAACAAAAAACAAACATTTCTCGCCGTGAATATGGCCTATGCTGCCGACACGGCGTAAAGCAACCACCAATCAATCAATCAATCAACCCTTCCTTCAGTGCTTGCAATCTCCCCTATTACCGCTCACCACCTACCAGTAACTCAGACCTAACCTATCATTCCCGCAGTGCCTGTCATCTCCCCTATTACCACCCACCACACATCACCCCCTCAGGTATGACCCTCATTTCCTTCAGTGCTTGCCATCTCCCCTATTACTGCTCACCACCCACTCACGCTGCCAGCTCCTCCCAGCTCCAAAGCTACTTCTTCCCATTCCCAGCGTTTCCCAGTTCCATTGTCTGGTGACGTGCATCCTAAGTAGGCACCCCCCTCCACCCCCTCTCCTCCCCCTTCCCCCACTTCTCCCCATCAACCCCTCCGCTTCACCCTCTCCCCATCCCCCTTCCCCATCTATTTCACCTCCATCACCCCCTCCCCTTCAGCTCCCTTCCTCATTCACCCCTCCCCACCCACACACACACTCTCCCTGCGCCAGCTGTCAGCCCCCCCCCCCCCCCCCCCCCCCACACACACACGCTCACTCTCCAGGCGGATCGATGTTGATACCTGAGTCACTCTCCACCCACATCATGGCTTGTCTGGCCACTTTACACTGCAGGAGTCAGTGTTAGCGGGGTTTGGTGTTAGAGCATGTTACCGTTTAGCTATCACCGATGTCGGGAACTGTGTCAAGTCGTATGCAGGAGCGCGTAACACTTTCATTATAGCTAAACGTGAAGTTATTTATAGATTTGGGAAATCCATCTGCATCTGTACCCATATATGAGGGTTAAACAGTAAACAAGCCGCCAGTATGGGAAGCGACGTCGATGCGGCGGCGGCGATTTGTTTACTTTACGTTCGTCGATTCGAAAATATAACTGTTAATATCTCTGCCGTTACGGCGGCAGCGTTAATATTGCTTCAAATTTAGGGTTAATTTAATCAAATTTCACTTATTGTGTATCTAATTCTGTTAAATATGATAGCATTTAATAGATTTGGCCAAAACCTTACGCTAACACCACCCGTAAACGTCATATGAAACGGGGTTAGTGTTGCGGACCTTAAACCCATGGTGTTAGGCCTATCACTGACTCGTGCATACCGACTTTTCGGCGCTAAACCAGAAATCCCCTCTAAACGCATTTTGGCTCAATAACACCGCTTCCTGCATATGGCCCCAGGTGGATAACATATTCACCCCCCCCCCCCCGCCTACCCGTGGTAGAACTCAATGATAACCATGTCTAAATCCGAGCAGCAAAACACTGCTTCTGTATGATTCAACATTACATTGTAAGTGTAATATAGTCTGCATTGACCTTTCAGACAAGGATCGGCATAGACAGGTGAGCGTGGATAGGGTGGTGACATCAGGGAGCCTAGGTGGTCTAATGGTTAGCACACTAACCCGGAATGCAAGAGATTTGGGTTCGATTCCCACTCTAGGTCCAATATTTCCTATGTTCATTACCCCATATGACACTAGTTGCCATGATCATGACTCTGTAAAAGCTATTCGATGTGTGGTTGCTGAACCTACCCTGTGTATGTATATCCAAGTGTATTGTCTGTATGTATGTAATTGTAAGCCGTAAATGACTTACAATTCCAGGGGGACAAGTTTAGTGGTCTGCACTGATCTCTCAGGCAGGGAGCTGCATAGACTGGTAGGAGTGGGTAGTGTCGTGGGTGACTTCAGGGAGCCTAGGTGGTATAATGGTTAACATACTGACCCGGAACGCGAGGATCTGGGTTCGATTTTACAAGTTGGATGATATGATGGGCAAATATGCAATACTGGAGTCACGTCTGTTGTGTTGTAATGTGATTAAATGTGAATGCTAGATGTGCCCTTACCGTAAACCCCAAATACTCCCCACACATTACTGACTTCTTAGTAAGCTGATAAGTAGTACGATAATAGTACGGTGCATACGGTACAATTAAAGTTGGATAGTCCAATGGTGTTGAGTTTCTGTCATTTTCAGTGGTATAGTGAGTGGCGGTTACAGTGTGAAAGGGGTGGTGGTGCCACCCTTGCAGCTGAGGTGGGGAGGCTGGAGTAGTAGATGACTATGAGAGACTCCCACAGTAAAACAGTCCATGCAGCTGAGTGATCGATGAGGGAGAGGAAGGATATTCCAGGTTATTATACTCGTATACTTCTTATACAGCATATATTACATTTATTGATATAATCTACCTTACTTTTGTTTCAAGTCACTTTAATGTTAAATGGCTAAATCTTTAGATATTGGAAGTGCCAATACATTAAGATTTTAAGCAAATCAAGACTCTGACACCATCAGCTTCTACATATAATATTACTGGATGCCCGGCCACGTTTGGGACACCAGATAATACCACAGAAACTCTCCCCTTCATATCACTTGTCTATCAACTCATTAACCAATGCTAAGGAAGAATGAAGACAAGACACAGATAAACAGTGGAGAAGTTGTGCTTTACTAACACCAACTCCTGTCCACCTACCAGTGACCTATCATCCACACCCCTTGCCTTCTAGCCACACAAGATCTCATTACTACTTTAGCCTGTATAGAAAGCAGTGCTTACAGCTCATGGGACAGGAGTCCTATGGCTATGTTCACACTCAATTAGAATAGATGAATTTGGATAGCATCAGACAGAGTGTCTGGGGTTCCTGCTCAAGAGTAGGTGTGCCTCCCTCCAGAGCCAGGAGTAGAGTGATCTCTCTCCAGGGGGTCTGAAGCAGAGTCTAGAATTAAGATCTTGGTTGGAGGCTAGTGTCGTCAGAGGGCCAATGGGATGCAGGTGACTGGGCAGTCCCCAGCCAGCCAATCAGGCACCTCCACAGTCAGGGTGGGTGGCACCCTCCCCCAGTAGGGGTAGCTGTCACTCAACCCAGCTGCAGGTGGTGCCCTGTGTGTAGATGCAAATTAGGCTGGTGGACCAGCCCAGTGGTCAAGGCAGGGGGGGGCAGGTAGTTATACAGTTACAATAGATCTCTGTTAAAATGGTCTTTTCTCCAATTGCACTCTTTATGGATGCATAGAGACATATTTCAACAATCATGTACTGCCTCTTATATAGGAACATCTCTTCATTAATCTCAGGCATAATATATGAACATATATTTCACACAGCTTATATCATGTCATAATGGGAGTGGGATATTATTACTTTTAGTTTATATAACATCGTCCCCACTCCGTCGCCCAAGACTAATAATGCTCTCTGCCAATATATAACTCTTAACCGAAATCCGTATATTTTTACAACGTCCCTCTTCCATTTCTACTTGCGCAAACGGCCAAGCAAAAATGGAAGCCTTACAACATTACGTCTTTTTCGGTTTAAGCCAGAGCAAGTGCTATACAGTGGAGCAAATATGAGTTGTCAATAGACATTATTTATTCCAGTACCCTTCTTGCTCGAATGTCCACACAATATCTTACTTAGGTGTATTCTCCACTGTATTGGCCACTCCTCCCTTCCCCACTGTTAAAGTTGTTTGTTTTGTTTTTTTTCCAGTACTCCATCACCTTGAGGACCATTCTCATCTATTTGTTTACAGTAATTGTTTAGACATGAACAGCCCCAGAATCTATATTTAGAATAGCGGTCCCAATGTAGACGGTGGCTTTGAACCGGCTATCTTGCTGCATATTTATACTAGTTTTACTCCCCCCTTACATAATATCAAATTTATATTTACAAAGGCTGTCTTTTATCCTCCTGTCACTGTCCAGGCTGTGTCTGCTAATTCTCTTGCGCGCCCATGCCCCCTTTTAAAACTCATGACACAAAAAAAATTAGTTTCAAAAATAGGGTAAGCAGGACAGAATAGCAACACAAGCAGGGAACCATGACAGGTCAGATCTTGCACAAGACAATCCGAATAACATGTCATTCAGTAGTGGTTGATCCCATCGACCAAGTTTTGACTACTGTAGATTTTACAGTACTTGCTTCCCTCAACCATCGACCTTGTATTTTAGTGCTTAATCGGATTTTGGCAAATGCTGTCATCTAGTCCCACATTGATACACCTGTCCCTCCATTTTTACCTCACCGACTATGAACTGTAAGAAACCTGAGACGTCGATGGTAGACGCGTGGTTGCTCAGCAGGTCCTTATTTAGTTAACATAGCGGATCTCGCCTTATGGGCAAACAAGTACCAGCAATACACCTGTCCATCCATTTTTGACCTCACCGCCTCTGAACTGTAAGGAACGTGGGAACGTCTATGATAGACGCATACTCTTTCGACAGGTCCTTATTGCATTCATATTACGGATCTCGCCTTATGGGAAAACAAGGTTTAAGCGGTTTGGTCCGATGACCTACTCTTTTAGGGACTGTTTTCTTGTAACTTAGACTAGCGCCAACTCTTCGATCTCACCAAATACAAGTCGTATTATGTCGAATTAGAAGCAAATAATGACTCAATATGTGCCTTCTGTACAATGATACAGCATCCCATACCTGTATTAACACATAACATGGCAATTTTAATTTCATCTACGACAACGTTACACGGCGTCGTACTTGTACACGCAATGACAATGTATAGAACCAATGTCATCCATCAAATGACCCAATTCATTTCCTGCCTCAATGGTTGTCCTAACCAACCACCGGTCCCATCACTCTCTGAATCATTGACCCTGTCAATCCTTGCCCAAGGTCAATCAAGTGATCCGAATCAATCAGATGACCCGAATCAATCAAATGCCTCGAACTCTTGACATGAAACCAATCATTTCCTCCCTCAATGGTTGCCCTAGCCAACCACTGGTCCCGTCACTTCCAGTGACTCTCCGAGTCATTGACCCCGTCAATCCTCGCCCATGATCAATCCAATGATCCTATTTTTACGCCTACCATGGCACCCGAGCGGCGATGCCCACACCAGTGGTGTGCACATCGTTGTGAGCCCACGCACGTCTGCAGCCTGTCCGGCACCGCATACCACCGATTGGATGCTCAGAAGCGGATTATGGATCCTAGATCCAATCGTGATAACACGCGCACCGCGATCAGTGCCTGCACCTCATTGGATTTACTCAAAAACCACATCCTTGGCTTAACAAAAAAAATTCTGACTGGTGCTCGGATCACGTCCCTGCCGCACACTAACCTATGAGTACATGTAAATGGAGGGAGGCAGTGAACACACAGCGCGTCACCGTACCGTCCGCCCTACTCTAAGTCGTCTTCCTCTCATCTTTCCTATCGGACACGTGAACTTGTCCCTCCTACACATACATCGTCTTTCACTCCCATTTCTACCATCGCACACGCGGACTCGTCCCTGCCGGACAGCATCGTCCGGTTCGATTCCATGAGCAGCCCGAGGCGCGAACTCGTCTATGGCTCAGTCAGCGCCGATGGGTCAGGTGGCCGCTAAGACCTTCCCATGGCTATATCCACGCCAGTTTCATGCAAGCAGGAATCAGAGAGGCACATAATGTTTAATTAATCCTCTCCCCCTTACTTTGCTACTGCGGGTTATTTGCAAGCAGGAATCCGAGGAAAGACCAATTGCTATAATTAGCTTCCCCCCCCTATACTTGTATTCTAACTAGCAGGGATCCGAGAGGCACCTAATGTCTAATTAAATCCTCCCCCCCTTACTTGTTCATTGTGGGTTGGGCGGGGAGCCTAATTTCCCGTTATTCCCAAATCCCCCGAGCATTACCAGGATCCCGAGTCAGCTACCCGTCGCCAGACCGAAAGGCTTGGGAAGGGCTAGGAGTAGGTGACTAGAAATCCTTGATGGCAAGCCCCAGCGGTTCCGAGCGACTCTCACTGCTTTCAATTACACCTCGGTCAATTCCGACCGGTTACTTTTGGCGAATGAGGTCATTACTTTGTCTTAATTTTCTACAACGTCCCTGCTCATCCCCCCAATTTGGTTTTGACACACGGGAAGTGCATACAATATGTGGAATAACACCACCCCTAGTAGACAGCTCGGAAACGTTTACATCACTTACACAAATTACACAACGTCCCTGCTCCTCCCCAATGTTTTATGGTTCAGACGCACCAGAGTGCATACACCTGCGCAATACGCACTACCCCTTACCAAAAACAGCTTGGACAAAGCCTGTCAACGACCACCCACGTTATACAGCGTCCCTGCTCCTCCCCAACCCTTATGGTTCAGACGCACCGACACTGTACACACATGTTGGCAACCCTCCTACACCCTATATGGCCGCGCGGACAGCTCCAACATCGAGCCCTGCGCCTTATACCGCACGACGGTGTCTCTATGGACTGGTAACGGGGAGGGAGGGGGCAGAGCTTCGGATTCACAGACCACCACCTCCCTACCCACCGGTACCATCCCTTGTCTCCTCCCTGGGCGTCCAACTCTGGTACAACGAGCTTGGCATCTGTAATAACAATACATCATACCACATAACACGCTTATACCGGCGACTGCCAACAAACAATACCACAATATACTGAAATGTTCAATACGGACGTAATCGTCCGGCACCTGCACTAGACCGTCCATCGACATCAGGGGAACCTGCAACTCTGGCAGGCGTTCGAGCTGCTCCTTCATCACTCGGTGGAGAGCAGGAGGCCATGAGACATTCAAGGCCGGTAGGTCCAGCCTTGATGGCATCCGTCGTATGTTCACGGTCTCATGTTTAACTGTCAGTGTTCGCAAAAGCCAACCTCTGCCCTCCACCACGCATGCCTCTGGCACCTGCAGCACTGTTGGGCCGGTGATCCTCTTGTTAACCTGAGGCTTTCCGGCACAACGAATTGTCACCTCGATATGAGGTTCATGGGGTGCAATGTTCACACCACCCATGCCCTCCACAGGTGCCACAACGGTGGCAGACACAGTCTTTTGGATCTTCGTGATCCGCAGCTTGCAGTCTTCCGGTTTCGTCCCCGTCACGAGCGCCGCTTCACAGCTCTGGTAAGTCATCTCCATGGCAGGATAGCACACCATGGGCAGGCTGCCCATGCAAGCTTCCGGATAGAAGCTTGCCTTCCTTCTCGTGCTTACCGCTACCACAGATTTCCCCACCACGGTCCTTGAATGTTCATCGTCTAGCAGCACCGGCAGATACGTCAAGTGGTATGCCGCATACGTCTCCTGACTCACCATCTGTAGTCCTAGGCGGAAGGCGATCGACGCGTCCGGACCCCACACCGGTTCTACCCTTGCGTGTTGGTAGTACCAATGCAGATCAAGACCGTGAAAGCCCGCATCCTTGGCCGCCTTTATCACGAGTGCCAGCTGAGCCGGCATCAGTAGCACCTCCGTCAACATGCCGCGCTCCAGCTGCATCACGATCCGGTGGTATAACGCTCGTTTTGACACGTAGTCGTCCACCACACTCTCCAACTCCTCCACTGCCAGCCTCACTCGCTGCAGCAGCGCCAAATCATTGGAGGTTTCCGTCATCTCCTCCGCTTCGTCCTGTGCCAAGGCTATCATTGATTCAACTACCGAAACATGCTCCGCTAATTGCAGCTGAATATTTCGGGTTCTATTCATTATGGAAAGCATGTGCTCTTGGTTATGCTTCAGGGCTTGCGTCTGTAGGCTGTGGGTGGTAATAGCCTGCTGCACTTTGTTTAGCTGTGCCTGGCTTACCGTCCCAAACAGCCATGATGCCGCCACCCCTACTGCATTAAAGAGTCCCCTCTTGGGCCGTTTAGCAAACACCTCAAGCACTTCAGGAGGGTCTTGCTCTAACCTGGCCCGCAGGACGCTGAGCTTCATTTCCCAATGATGAACATTAACATACCACTTGTTCTTAGTCAGTTTGTCCACATGGTCCCATACTTGTGAGAACCAGTGGTCCACCGGTGGCCGGTTTGGGGGTGTGATCAGCACCACCAGCTGCCACACAGCAGACACCGTCCTCACTTCTCCTTGGGCATTAACTAGGACACCATCATCCTTAAAAAGGTCGGTGCTGCTGCCCAGAGGCAGACAGCACCAGATGATTCCTATGTGCCAGTACAGTGACCACATGGTAGAAATTGACTTGGACATAAACATGCAGTCTCTGGGCTATAAGTTTCCGGAAATCGCATCCCGTAGCACTATATGAACAGCGCCACCGGGCAGATCTGCTTATCAGCCCCAACACCGCTCTATCCGACGAACACTAACGTGGTCTCAAAGTTTCCTGCTGCAATCAACTGGACAACTCCTGAATGCAACCTACTTGCACCCCGGAGGTTCCCGAAGCGATAAGTACTAAATTTCAGTCTTATAAACAAGCCTTAGCCTCCCGGACGAGCATCCCACTGAATCTCCACCAAAGATTGTCCAACAATAATCAGTCACATAGTTCAAGTCCTGCGCCGTGTGCCTCGTCCCGTGCACTAGCTTCCCGAACCCCCACTCACCGCTGGCCGTTACCGACGGCCACGTTGCTATACTCTTCACTGTCTTTAGTAGCTACCTACACCAATGTCTGTATATGAGCCTATCAGTCGGTGATGTTTGTGCACTGTCTAGCACCCGGTAGGTCGTGGGCTCCTCTTTGGCATTTTTCGTCCTAGCCACACCTCGGGTGCTGTAAACCTCGAATTACAGATAAGACACACAACTCCGCCGCCCAGGTCCGTATCAGGAGGGAAAATCACACAATGTTCGTGCTGTGTCTTACCGTCCGTATCCGGTCATCGGCTTAATGTGCTTGCACATCCCCGCAACACTGCAGGACACCACACTACAACAACAAAACATTATGCCTCATCAGTGTCAGGAGAAAAACCCCACCATGTCAGTGTACAGCCCACCAGCCTGCGACGCTTGTAACAATG
Organism: Branchipolynoe longqiensis; assembly: GCA_030323885.1. Classification (NCBI taxonomy): domain Eukaryota; kingdom Metazoa; phylum Annelida; class Polychaeta; order Phyllodocida; family Polynoidae; genus Branchipolynoe; species Branchipolynoe longqiensis. The sequence continues at coordinate 3,576,490 of CM059196.1, forward strand.
TTCATGAGGTGCTTTGGCCTCACAATGTTCATGTAACTGTCTATCAGCACCCCCATGTGTGTGTAAACGCCCATGTTGCTGGAAATCACACAATGTTCGTGAACTGCTGGCTGTACACAATGTCTATGGCAATCCCCTCCGACCGTTACCACGTGCCTATGGATACAATGACACACCTCCAAGGTCAAATATATAATAAACTAAAATATCAACAAGTCAAGTTTCAAAATGTTTTCGACCAACAATTTTCTCGACTCTGCACCCTCTCCTGCATATATATCTAGTCTTCCATAATACACACAGTCTACTGCTTCCTCCTGATGTTGTTCTTGTGGGTCTGGAATGGTTTCAAGCAGTCTCGTCTTCTCGCGGGTGTGTGAACGCAACACCCGCGTGTTGTAGCTGTCAGAAGGTGGTGGTGGTGGGCGTTTGATCGCCCCGGTTGCCGTCTGGCGATACCCCAGCTCCCGCGTCGTGTCCGGCGAAGTCACCAGCTGTGTCGCATCAGGCGAAGTCACCTGCTGTGTCGCGTCAGGCGAAGTGGACTGCTGGGTCAGTGGGTGCTGAGTGGGAGGCGTGTGGGTGGGCCCTGTGGTCCTTTCCCGACGTATTTCCCGCCACGCCTCCCTCACCTCCTCCGCCGTCTCCCCAGTTACATCATTGCCCGCCGTGTGGGGGGAGGGCGCGTGGTGGGCGGGTCTCTTACATCCGCGTGATGGGTCGACTTCCATCCCCAGGCCGTGTTCCATTACAGGATTGGGCCCGGGGTCAGTGGTCATTACCGGATTAGGCTCGTCATGCCATACCACCTGTCTGTGTTGCTGGGGAACAAAATGAGGAAGAGACACACAAGTACCGCCAGGTGCATCCCTGTCAGTCACCTTGTTATTACATTCTTCATTCACACTTTTATTCCACACAACATTCTTGTCACCCCTTTTAGCCTCATCCCCCTCTCCACTTACACCATGTTCAACAACCCTACTCTGCCCTTTATGGCCTCCATTTTTGACCTGTAGGTGAGACTTGCCACGCGTCACCATTGTGTGTGTGTTTAGCCAACCAGCCCTTGCGCCCTCACCGCTATAGTTTAGTAGACCTGGTAATTGCCCTTGAAATTGCCCTGTGGACAACTGACAATTTTCACCAACCCCAATTTCTTCCCTACTTGTGTTGTGTGTGTGGCTGACAGTCTCCCTCTGCTGTAATCGCTGCTTCTTCCTTTGTCCGCGGGTTAGTCTGGAATTGATTAAATCCCACTCCATCTCCCCATCAGCCAATTTCACTTGATCTCGGTTTACTACCCTCTTTCTGTTTTCTGGGCCCACCACAGTCACCACAGCTCCCCTGACATCTGTCACAATAAATCCTGGATCAAACTGTCGGTCTAATGGCCCTGGCTCATTAACCAGCAACAGCACCGCATCTCCCACTTTCAACTGCACCGCATTAGCCCTATTAACTGCTCTGGCTGTATTATACTGCCTGCTGATGGCCCTGTTTCTTACTGCTTCCTGCAGTGAATCTGCCAATTCATCAATTCTCCTAGCTGCATTTGATGAAACCTCCCCAGTTTGTCTGTACAGTAGCTGTGACTGTGGCTTATTTGGGTGTCTGCCAAACTGCAAATAGAATGGTGAAAATCCTGTGGGACCCAGACATGTGCATCTGTATGCTAACAGTGCATCCCCTAAATATTCCTCCCACTCAGCTGCTCTTGAATTCACTAATTTAGCCAACATGCTTTTTAGTGTTCTGTGGAAACGTTCCACCATGCCATTCGATTGTGGGTGGTAGGGGGTGGTGTGTCTTACCTCCACCCCCAACTCTTCCAAATACCCCACAATGAGTTTGTTTTTGAACTCTAGCCCATTATCAGATAAAAATACCTCTGGTGCTGAATATCTGGGTATGTATTCTCTTACTAAATAATCATAGATCCCCTGTGCTGATTTGTTGGGGAGGGGTTTTACCTCCACCCAGCCTGTGCAGTGATCTATGATAGATAGGAGATATTTGTTTCCTTCCTTACTTTCTGGGAATGGCCCAGGTCTGCTGCTACCAGCAGTCCTGGAGCTACTGGGAGTGGCATTGCAGTGGGGAGCGGATAATCCCGCTTCACCCGGTTTAGGGAGCATGGTGGGCATTTTGCTATAAATTTTGCAATATCCCCTCTCATGCCTGGCCACCTAAAGTGTTCTTGCACTCTCTGCAATGTTTTGGTCATTGCCATATGTCCCACGTCTTTATGAGCCCGCTCTACCACCTGTTCTCTACATTCTACTGGCAACACTAATCTGGGATAGTTTCTTCCCCCTGGTGGTTGGATTAGGGAATACACCAACCCATCCATTAGTATATAATCATTCTGCTCATCCTTTGCCAGGCCCGCCTGTGCAGTGTCAGCCTGCATCTTGCCAATGGATTCCCTGTCCAGTTTGTAATACTCAAAAGGGACCTCTTCCTCCATACCTGCTATCTCTGCCACTGACATTTGTTCTGGCTCTTCAGCCACCTCCACTGGTCTCAACCTAGACAGCATATCTGCCCATATATTGGATGCCCCGGCAAAATACTGGATTGGAGCTGAATATTCAGCCAACAACACTGCCCATCTCTGTAGGCGGCGGTTCTTCATCTCCTTCTGAAATAGGCACTTTAGAGGCTGGTGATCAGTATAAATCACAAAGTCAGCACCATATAGATATGGCCTCAACTTTATGAGTGCAAAGATCATTGCATATGCCTCCTTCTCAATGGTGGGGTAGTTCAGCTGTGCTGGATATAACCTTCCACTAATCAGGTGCACTGGCCTCTCTATCCCATTCTCATCTTCCTGCACCAGTATTGCCCCTATGCTGTAATCTGAGGCGTCAGTATAGAGCTTGTAGGGTTTTGTGGGATCTGGAAATTTGAGTACCACACAGTCCAAAAGAAGCTGCTTCAGCTCTCTCCAGGCCTTTTGGCACTCAGTCCCCCACTCAAATTTCACAGATTGTTTGGTCAAATGGGTTAGTGGTGCTACCACATCCGCATAATTGACCATTAACTGTCGATAATAGTTGGCAGATCCCAGCACACGGCGCACTCCCTTTTTGTCAGTGGGAGGGGCCATGTCTCTGATTGCAGCAACTTTATCAGGATCTGCTTTTAGACCATCTGCACATACCACAAAACCCAACAGTTTGACCTCTCTCAGGCCAAATGAACATTTGGACTCCTTAATGACCAGGCCAGCCTCCTCTAGGGTGGCCAAGACCTCTGCCACATGAGCCCTGTGTTGTGTCTCATTCTGTGAATAGATGACTATGTCATCTAGGTAGATCAGGCATGATCTCCCCAGGAACTTGGCTAGAACTGAGTTCATCATGCGTTGGAACACTGCAGGTGCATTAGTGTGGCCAAACTGCATTCTTTTAAACTGAAACAGTCCCCTGTGGGTACTGATTGCAGTCTTCTCCCTGCTGTCTGGGTGCATTCTCACCTGCCAATAGCCTGATTTTAGGTCTATGGTGGTGAAGACTTTTGCATCTGTGAGTTGGTCAAAGATGTCTTGGATTCTGGGTAGTGGGTAGGTATCTTTATGAGTTACCTCATTCAGCCGCCTATAATCCCCACATAACCTAATAGCACCATCCTTTTTCGGAACAACCGTTACAGGGCTCGCCCATGCACTGCGACTTGGTTCTATTATGTCCTCTTTCAACATCTTCTCCAATTCTTCCTCTACCAGTTTCATTTTGGAGAGTGGAATTCTGTATGGTCTCTGGTTAATTGGGCGAGCATCCCCAGTGTCTATGGTCATCTCTACCACATCTGCAGTATTCAGTGCAGCCCCCTGGGTGGGAAACACTGTGGGGAACTTTTTCCTCCAGTACTCCACCTCTGAGACTATCCCTGACACACTAGCACATGTAGCCTCGGTGCCCACCCACCTGTGCTCCTCACCATTCAGGATAATATTCATATCCGTGTAGGACAGCATGGCATCACACTGTTGCATGACATCCGTCCCTATCAGGATGTCATGCTGCAACTCACCTACCACACAAAACTCACACTCCACTCCCACCAGGGTGACCTTCCCCACTCCCTTTGTAGGAATCAAATGTCCTGAAAGTGAGCGAAGCCTCAACCCTTGCCTGAGCTTACCTCTGGCATAACCTCTCAACTTAAGATCATTATAAACTTTGCTTCTCATCATGCTTTTACTGGCACCAGTATCAATTAACCCAGAGTATGAAATTCCGCCAAATTCCACTTGAATACATGGTCTTAGATCTGATGCCGCTCCTAGTTTCCCGACTGTGTGGGACCTGCTCTCATCGGCACTGTCGGCCGTGCCTGCCTACATCTTTCTTGGTGATCATATATAAAATCCCGGTGGTAGTTATGTGCACAATAACTACACCTTACTGTCTCTCGCCTTGTACCTTGGTGAGACTGCCGAGGGGCGCGTCCCATCACCTGACGTGGTGCCCTCCTTCTCTCACCTCTATTCCCCTGATTAATTGTGGGCAGTGTTGGTGCAGTCTGCACCACCACTGTTGACGGTGGTGCCGGTGCAATTGCCAACTGGGCAGCCTGTACTGGCCGCTCCGTGCGTTCTGCCATCATCTTTCTGAGACTTTTGTCACCCTGGAGCGTTTTAAAAGCTGCCCTATCTGTACTGGCCGCACCTGCCTCTACCCTGGGGTGCCCTTCTATAGCCCCTATCTCCATGGGCTCCTCCATCCTATGAGCCCCACTCAGCCTGCCCCCTGGCTCTGCCAGGCCTTCCTCGTTCTCCCTAGCTACAGACATGGCTGCTTCTAGGCTATCTGCCCTGGCCAGGCGCACATTCAGCCTGACCACTGGCTCGATCAGAGAGTCCTCAAATTTCTTGATGACCATGCCATGTACTGCGCCCATCTTCCTTAGTCCCTTATCTGGCCAAGCCCTCTGTACCGCCGTACTGTATCGCATACAGTACGACGACATCAGCTCCCCTTTTTCTTGCTTTAGTGAGAACACTATATCAATTAGGGCAGTGGCTTCCCTGGCTGCCAAGAACAGTCCTACCAGGCGTTCCCGGACCTCCTCCCATGAGCTATTCTCATCATCTTCATATACGGAGTATATGACCTCATAGAGGTTGCCCTTAGAGTGACTGAGTGCAAACTTCACTACATCTGCCCCTCTGGCCCCGGATACTCTACCTGCCCGCCCAACCTGCTCTACCCAGCTCCTCAACACACCCAGATCGGAACCATCCACCGTAGCTATCTGCCTTCCCTGGTCCTTAAGATCCCGGACAGCTCTCTCCTCTAACTTCATTCGATCTCTCCCTAGCGCCAGGCGCTCCTCTCTTAATGATCGTTCCTCTGCGATCCTGGCCTGCTCCTGGCTAGGTCCAGCCCCATGCTCCCTGGTTTCCCTGAGCACTCTGGCCTGTGTTTCCAACTGTCCAGCTGCATATTTAGTTAGATATACTAGCCGATCCGCATCTGTGGGTATCTCCCCTGCAGCTACCCCAGCTGTAAACCAGTCGGTAAACCCCCTATCTAATTCTGCCGCTGCCATTGTGATAGCTGTACTGTTATCCGGCACAATGCCCCTCCTTTTATCTACTTCCCTGGCCCGGGCAGCTCTAGACCTATCCAGTTTATTACTTTTATTCCCTTAAAGTTACTTTTACAGCTTAAAGTAAGATATACAACTCTACCTGTATGTGCATATATTCACTGAATCCCCTCTATATATCGACATACCTTACCAACACCATATACATCGACATACCGACTTCCGACTCCAACCTAAATCTGCAATATAGATACCCAAAATACACACCGACGTACCGGCGCACCACCCTGTCGATATATTTCCAACAAAATATAAATCGACGCACCGGCGCACAACCCCGTCGATCTATGGCAAATAAAATATAAATCGACGTACCGATGTATAACTCCCTGCTATCTGTATTTCAAAACAATATATGTATCAACCTTACTGTCGATATATTTCACAAAATAAATACATATCGCCGTCCCGATGTACAACTCCCTGCTATCTGATACATATATTTCAAAAATAAATATACATCTATGTACTGACATACAACTCCCCTCTATCTGGTACATATATTTCCAAACAATATATATATTGATGTACCGATGCACTAACTTCTATTTGTTGACATATATCAAAAATAAAATATATATCGATCATACCGACGTACAACCCCCACCTCCTATCAATATATATCAAAACAAAATATATCCCGACACAGTGTGGTTCGTGTCAGATCAACTTCACCTCGACACACTCACGCTCTCTTAGCTCACCCCCACACCCACACACACAGACCCCTGTGGATTGTTTACAAGTGGTGAGTGCACGCCTGCTGGGCCTTGCTGCGCGCCGCGGCCTCCCTACACACACACACCCACAGGCAGGGTGGGTCGCCTTTCTACTGGGACAGCCCCCACTACGTTAAAGCCGCATACTCTATAGAAAACATACATTTCTCAGACCCAAAACAATTATCCAGGTTTGATTCTGCCTATGTATGTCAATGTCCAACTTCCACTAACTTGTCGATAAACTTCAACAAGTATACATCGACGTATGTCAATGTCCAACTCCCACTAATCTTGTCGATAAACTTCAACAAGTATACCTCGACGTATGTCAATGTCCAACTTCCACTAACTTGTCGACATATTTCAAACAAAATATAAATCGCCGTACCGGCGCACAATTCTGTCGATATATTTCAAATAAATATAAATCGACGTACCGGCGCACAATTCCGTCGATATATCTCAAATAAAATATAAATCGGCGCAACCGGCGCACAACTCCCACCTAACTATATATACACATATATATATATATATATACCGACGTATCGAGGTACAATTAACTCCCTTCTCGGTTTACACTCCCCTACACACCCACACAGGCCCCTGCCGGCCTGCTAGACATAATCTACTCAGGGTGGGTCGCTTCACTGCTGGGTGCCCCCCACTATGTTTAAAGCTGCACACTCAATTGCGAGCACACAATTCTCAAAACCAACACACTGTTCCACATCTGATTCTTATACATCTAACTCCGACCACGGTGCCCAAGTCTGTCGATTTATTTCAAAATAAAACATATATCGACGTATATCAATGTACAACTCCCTTACTGTCGATATATTTCACAACATGACTACATACATCGACGTATATCAATGTACAACTCCCTTACTGTCGATATATTTCACAACATGAATACATACATCGACGTACGGGTGTACACGTCCTGTTACCTGTTGCTATATCTTAGTCACTTGCACCTCTCTTTCATCACTATCGTATTTTATCTAACTCCCCTACACACCCACACAGTTTTCTATGTTGGCATCTACACAATGGTGGTTGGTGTAATTGCTGGGTACCGTCACAAAGGCTGGGTCGCGCAACCACTCCCCCACACACTCACACCAGACAAAGACCGAGCCCGGCCGGCTGTTGATACACGGCCGTGTAATTGCTGCGCGTCAGTCACACACCCACACACACACACTCAGACCCCTGCCGGCTGTTGATACACGGCGGTTGGCGTCCTTTGTTTGTTGGTTGTGTACTTGCTGGATGCAGCTACAAAAGGGTGGGTCGCGTCACCACTTATCCTAACACCCACACAGCTTATTGTTTAGATCTGTCAGGTGGTGGTGGTGTAATTGGCTGGGTGCAGTTACAAAGGGTGGGTCGTGTCACCACTTATCCTAACACCCACACAGCTTATTGTTTAGATCTGTCAGATGGTGGGGGTGTAATTGGTTGGATGCAGTTACAAAGGGTGGGTCGCGTCACCACTTATCCTAACACCCACACACTCAGACACCCCTTTCAACTTGTTTACAAGGGCCCGTGGGTGGTATAATTGCTGGATGTCATTAGAGGGGCTGGGTTACGTAACCGCTTCGCGTCAGTCCTTTGTGGATTCAAACCTGCTATTTTCCCGCCAAATACGTTATTGGGACGCCAAACGCGTTATTTTCCCGCCGAATACGTTATTTCGACGCTTACCGCATTATTCTACCAGTAACCAACGTTATTTACCCATTAAATACGCTATTTTACCAATAAAATACGTTAACTTACCATTACATATTAAATACGTTATTTTAGTATTAAATACGTTGATTTAACGCGAAATACGCTATTTCAACGAGCAATACGTTATTTTAACATTAAATACGTCAATTTAACGCGAAATACGTTATTTTAACGCAAACTACGTTATTTCAATGAGCCATACGTTATTTTAACATTAAATACGTTAATTTAAGGCGAAATACGTTATTTTAACGCAAACTACGTTATTTCAACGAGAATCGGACAAGAACTGACTGAGCGCCGAATTTAATAATATATAAATTTATATTATTCTTTAACACAGAGCTTTTGTGGTATATATATATATATATATACACATACATATCAATCTTGCCGGGCTAGAAACCGCACTGAGCTACCACGTGGTTCTGGCGGCGTCGCGCACACACACGGACAACCCGTCTTTTTAATTAGATATACGGTTACCATGTGGTTCTGGCGGCTTCACGCGCACACACACGGACAACCCGTCTTTTTAATTAGATATACGGTTACCATGTGGTTCTGGCGGCTTCACGCGCACACACACGGACAACCCGTCTTTTTAATTAGATATACGGTTACCATGTGGTTCTGGCGGCTTCACGCGCACACACACGCCACGGACTCTACCCCAAGTTAATGCAACATATATTAATCACACTGGGCCAGAACCTGAACAATAAAAGCAGACACCGTAAATCCTAGCACTCCATCATGTTCTTCCTTATCTTTTCTTCTATCTTTACTGCTCTTATCCCTTCTATGATCTTATAATATGCCTCTGACATTTCCTCTACTTTTTTCGCCTGCTGGTCGGCCTTCCTTACCCATTCCTGCATTCTATCAAAATCGTCCTGTATCCCTGTCTTCCTAAACTTCTCTTTTTCTTCACCTACCCTCAATGCCAACTCATTCCTATGCTCCCATTCTTCATCTAACTGCTTCCCTTCTTCCGAATTTTCCCTTATTTCCGCCAACTCTTCTTCTAGTTCCTCATCTATTTCTTCCCCTGCATATTCTAAATATCCCCCAACGTCCTGCTCCCCATCCCCTGCATCTGAGTCTGAATCTGAGTCCACAGCCTGTACTTCTGCTTCTCCCTCAAAGAACCCTTCATCTGGTGTTGCTTCCGTCATGAACTGTGCCCATCCCGCATTAGCACCCACATTAACTCCCACATGCATTACCACATTAACTCCTTCATTCATCCCCACATGAATCCCCTCAGCCATCACCTATTGATCTATCTATTTTGCCCTTTATTTCTTGTATCTTTCCTCCCTTAATATCTCCTTCTTTCTGTCTGTTTTAATTCTGTTTACTATCTCCTCGTACTCTTCATTTAACCAACTTATTTTGATCCACTGCCTTTTCACCACTCTCTCCCACACATTAACTCTATCAAATGCCTCCTGCTCCCACAACTTTCCTAACACTACTTTTTCATCCGCTAACCTTCCCTCTAACTGGTAGGCCAGCTGATATTCCTCTCCCAACTGCCTTCCCTCCTCAGAGAATTCCCAATCCCAATCCAACTGTCTCTCTATCTCTTCATCCCCTCTTGGCACCGGTATCTCTTTCACCACTTCATCAAACCCTTCATCCTCTGACACACTCTCCAATTCCTCTTCTCTGCTCATTCTTACTCACACCGTACATATACAGTCAAGATCGACACTTACCCATACCTATGTTTGTTTGAATGTACTGTGTGTGTGTGCTGGCAGTGTGCATGCCATGTGGTTGTGATGGTTCTCTCCTCTGGTTGTGTGCCTTTGTTACATACATACACACATATATCACAAGTATCATACACATGGCGGTACACAGTGTCATATCCCCTCTCAAACTCAGCACACAGAACAAGCAATATAGGCAAAGTGGCCTTACCTGACCCTCACGGGTGTCTTTCGTCGTCTTCAGTCGCAGTCGCCACTATAATATTACTGGATGCCCGGCCACGTTTGGGACACCAGATAATACCACAGAAACTCTCCCCTTCATATCACTTGTCTATCAACTCATTAACCAATGCTAAGGAAGAATGAAGTCAAGACACAGATAAACAGTGGAGAAGTTGTGCTTTACTAACACCAACTCCTGTCCACCTACCAGTGACCTATCATCCACACCCCTTGCCTTCTAGCCACACAAGATCTCATAACTACTTTAGCCTGTATAGAAAGCAGTGCTTACAGCTCATGGGACAGGAGTCCTATGGCTGTGTACACACTCAATTAGAATAGATGAATTTTGATAGCATCAGACAGAGTGTCTGGGGTTCCTGCTCAAGAGTAGGTGCGCCTCACTCCAGAGTCAGGAGTAGAGTGATCTCTCTCCAGGGGGTCTGAAGCAGAGTCTAGAATTAAGATCTTGGTTTGAGGCTAGTGTGGTCAGAGGGCCAATGGGATGCAGGTGACTGGGCAGTCCCCAGCCAGCCAATCAGGCACCTCCACAGTTAGGGTGGGTGGCACCCTCCCCCAGTAGGGGTAGCTGTCACTCAACCCAGCTGCAGGTGGTGCCCTGTGTGTATATGCAAATTAGGCTGGTGGACCAGCCCAGTGGTCAAGGCAGGGGGGGCAGGTCGTTATACAGTTACAATAGATCTCTGTTAAAATGGTCTTTTCTCCAATTGCACTCTTTATGGATGCATAGAGAAATATTTCAACAATCATGTACTGCCTCTTATATAGGAACATCTCTTCATTAATCTCAGGCATAATATATGAACATATATTTCACACAGCTTATATCATGTCATAATGGGAGTGGGATATTATTACTTTTAGTTTATATAACATCGTCCCCACTCCGTCGCCCAAGACTAATAATGCTCTCTGCCAATATATAATTCTTAACCGAAAATCCGTATATTTTTACATACAGTTACAGGTTCCATTAAATTATTGTAGTATTCCATTCCATGTGGTGATAACGCTTGATAAGTACACCAGTATTTAAGTCAGATATGTTCAATCAAATCTAGATCACTGCTTTGGTCTTTGAAATTTGATGTTTTCATCGGACTGTAAAGTCGACGGCTGGCAGCTGTAGTTGTGTAGGCAGGCTAAATGGGAAATCACTACAGGCAAGAGTAAGAAAGGCAGAGTGTAGAGTGTGCAGAAGGAACCAGAAGGAGCTTGCTTGTTTTATTATTATATAGTGGTTGTAGAATCCAAGATGGCTGTCATACCTGACCAGCTCCTCCAATCAACATTAAGTATTCTCCAACCTACCAATGAACAGTCAGCATGCTTGTGAAGTGGGCGAGACTACTCGACCGTTTATTTGCGGGCTCGCATTTTGCTCTTATTTGCACGGGCACGCATTTTGCTATTATTTGCGCAGGCTCACAACTGCCACATTTGCGAGGCCCGGTTCCCTGCGGTAAAGCGTTGCTTGGATACGTCGATTGTGACTATCCTCGCAACGATAGAGGGTCAGGCATTCGGACCCAGACCCGTCAGACGTGTTTCTGCACGCTCCGATGTTTTAGCCGAGATTTAGGCCTTTATTATGGAAATTCCAAACTTATTTAACTTAATTATATGGGAGGGGATTTGACTTCTACTGTTGAACTATATTTAACTAAGAACATAAGTTATATTGATCAATTCATTCTGTTAGTCAGAGGTAAGAATAAAAGGGTGAGCTCCTAAGAAGTAACATGAACGTTCCTTGCATTCTTTACTATTCTCCAGACTTATATTATTAACCGCTATGGTCAACTTCAGATTGCTATTTGGATTGCTCTATAATCTTATTTAATTAAGGGTCTTCTGCTCATGGTCTGTCAGGAGTCGAAGTCTCCACCTCGGACATTGCTAGTCAAGGGTCAGGCTGGCAGGATGACAGACAACCGGCGGTGGGAGGCACATGACATTCACATGGAAACAATTATTTATATTAACATGTAGGCTTGCCTTAAGCAGGGGTGGAATAGCCCGATGGTTAAACTTGTATCCATGCCTTGGTTGTTTATGGCTACAATGCGCTGTTGTGTCTGGGTGTGCAGTGATCCGTAAATAACAGTTGGGGGGGAGGGGGTATGTGAGCAGAGCTGCTAAGGCTCTATCACACTAAGAGTTGTGCCCCTCTCACAATATCTATATAATACACAATGTATATCTAAGCTAAGTAAAGGATCACCAACACTACACAATACCATATGCCTTTGGTTACATTACATCATTTACCTTTATAGACCATTTGTAATCTCATATAGACCAGTTCACACTACCCGCCAATGTCTAATTATCGAGAAATTTTACAAGACTATGCAGTTTTAATGTGTTCTGCCGAAAGCTCCCCATATGAGGAGACTTATTAGGATAGAGCATATAATACCCTTCTGGAGACATCAGTGAGGATGGTTTAGTCCTAGGGTGAGAGCACCTTCTATCTTATTCCCACCAATGTATTTTGCTGTAGGAAATATCATTGGTTGTATTGGGCGATTTAATATAACCTGTTACTGCACATATCTCAAAAGTGAGCCTTTTGAAATATGATGCGCGATAAGGAAGAAAGCAAGGCGGGGGTGGAGGTAGCAAGGCGGGGGTGGAAGTAAGGCGTTTATTTACGCCTCAAACAACAGAGCAAACAGAGAAAGGGAGAGGCTCAGGAGGAGCAAAGTAAATAAGCTGATAAGGAGCAAATGTAAGTAAATCACAATAAATGGAATAAAGTAGAAGAGGCTCATGAGGAGCAATGTACAGGTGAATGAAGTTTATAGTTGAGTGTCAGTAGATGAAGGAGGGGGTGCCGAGGAGCCCTCCACCCTGCTGGAAGAAAAAGTATAAGGAGGAAGATGGGTGGGTGGGTGGAGAAAAAAGAGGTAGAGAGCTGGAAGGCGGCAGGAGGGCGAGTGCCTGAGGGAGGCCGGCGGGCGGCCTTATAAGGGGAAGGGACGGGCGACAGCGGGTGAGGTGTGAATGCTGCCGGCGGGAGGGCGAGAGGTGGCGAGCAGCGGGCGTCGGGTGAGGCGCGAATGCTGCGCGGCAGGGGGGCGGGGGGAGGAGGCGGCGGGCGGCGGCGTCGGCCGAGGTGCGAGGGCAGCGCGACAGCGCGGGGCGGGGGAGGGTCTCTTCCTCTCCTCGCATCAAACGTAATGCTACGCATTACGACCGATGATGCGCGAAAAGGAAGAAAGCAAGGCGGGGGTGGAAGTAAGGCGTTTATTTACGCCTCAAACAACAGAGCATACAGAGAAATGGGAGAGGCTCAGGAGGAGCAAAGTAAAGAAGCTCATAAGGAGCAAGTGTAAGTAAATCACAATAAATGGAATAAAGTAGAAGAGGCTCATGAGGAGCAATGTACAGGTGAATGAAGTTTATAGTTGAGTGTCAGTAGATGAAGGAGGGGGTGCCGAGGAGCCCTCCACCAAAAAAGGCGGAGAGGGCTCGCGGCGCGCCCGAGGGGGGTCGACAGGGCGGAGCATGTGGGGTGGGCCGGTATAGAGGCGGACCGCGTCAGGGGTCAGGTTCCCTCTGGGGGCGGCGAGTGTCCGGGGCCTGCGTCGACATGGAGCGGGCGGCCAAAAGGGAAGAGGCCCGCTCCTTGGCGGGATCCGGTGAGGAGGTCCGACGAGGGTCGAGCAGGGGGGCAGCGAAGTCCTCAGGGCTGGGTGGGGTGGTGGTCGGGGTCTGGGCGGGCGGGTTGTTGAAGGCGGTGTCGTGAGGGTCGGCGGCAGAGGGTTCCTCGTGAGGCTGGGCTGGGATGTGGTCCGAGGCGTGAGGCCCGAGGTGATGATCCCCGGCTGGGACTGGGCGGCGCTGCGATCGGTGGTCGCTGGGAGGTTGTCGGTGGAGGTCGCGGGGCTGTCGGCAGTGGTGAGGGTGAGGCGCCGGGAAGGGCCCCCCGGGCCGGCCGGGGGAGGCCGGCGGATCAAAAATCCGCCGAGGCGGGGGGGGGTCTGGCGCTCACGGGCTTGTTTGGTTATGCATCCGGCCTCGCAGTGCATAGTTAGTATGCGCCTCACGTTTGCGCAGTAGGCGCATACGTGACGGCGCCTGTCCCCCGCCTCGCCGTGGGCCTCCCCGACGGGGGCCCGATCGCACGAGGCGGGGTCGCGGTTCCAGGCCGGGCAGGGGGTCCCGTGGGTGTGCCTGTCGTAGGCGGTGCGGGCGTCGACTTGGGCTCGGGGCAGGTGTGTGCCTCGGGGAGGGTCGTCACCTCGGGGGACCGCTGCTGCCGGGGCGGCCTGAGGGGCGGGGAGGGTGAGGGTCTGGACCCTCAGGAGGTCGAGGGCGACCGGGTCGTGCCACCCCTGGGGGAGCCTCCCGTCCGCTATCCATGTGAACACCGTCTCGGAGTAGCGGCGGACGGTAGGCCAGGGGTAGAGGAGGACGTCCCTGAGCACGGTGAGGTGATGGTGGTGTAGGCCCTGGAAGGAGTGGGCCGGGAAGTCGGGGTGGTCAATCAGGGTGAGAAGGGCGAGGCTATATTCGTCCTTGGTTGCCTCGCCCCTCTTCACCGACTTCCTCTCAGGCCCCCTCTCTACCAGGTCCGAAGGGAAGATGTACTCGACCGGGATCCCTCGCCGCCTGACCGAGTGCCGCGCCTCGGCGGAGGCCAGGATTTCCCGGACGGCGTCGGCCGCGGACGCCGGGGTGTGGTGCGTCGGCTCCTCGTGGTAGGCCGGCGACGGGGGAGCTGGGGCTTGGGTCCCGAGGTGATGGTAGCGCTCATACTGGGGGTGAGCGGCCCCCGGCAGGGGCGCCGGAGGCGGTGGCGGGGGCCGGGCTCCGGCCGGAGCGCGCGCCCGAGGTGGGCGGGCGGTGGCGGCAGTGTAGGCGGTTTGGCGTCTGGGTGCAGGGGAGGTCGCCTCGGGGGCGGGCGGAGCCCCTCCGGCCTCCAGGCCGTCGATCCGGGCATGGATATCGGCGGTAGTCTGACGCTGCTCGAGTTGGAGACGCTGGAGCGCCTCCAGTATGGCCGAGGTTTCGGCGCCCGAGGTGGGGTCCGAGGGCGACGCCGGGGCGGAGGCCCGGGACTCGTCCCGCCGCGGGGTTGAAGCCGGCCCCGGGGTGCCGCGGGCGGCCGCCCGGGAGCCCTTACGTCCGTTTCCTCTTCCCCGAGGCATGGTGTAGCAGCGGTCCGAGGTGGAGGTAGGCCCAAAGAAAAAGGGTAGAGAGCTGGAAGGCGGCAGGAGGGCGAGTGCCTGAGGGAGGCCGGCGGGCGACCTTATAAGGGGAAGGGACGGGCGACAGCGGGTGAGGTGTGAATGCTGCCGGCCCGGGGGAGGGCGAGAGGTGGCGAGCAGCGGGCGTCGGGTGAGGCGCGAATGCTGCGCGGCAGGGGGGCGGGGGGAGGAGGCGGCGCGCGTCGGCGTCGGCCGAGGTGCG
>CM059196.1:3592470-3606389 GCA_030323885.1 Branchipolynoe longqiensis
GTATGACATCCACCTGTGCTGGGTGCCTGGCCATGCCGGCATACAAGGAAACGAACAAGCTGATCGGGCTGCGAAGAAGGCCCTGAACTGTGATTTTGAACCATGTCTGATCCCTCACTCTGATCTGAAACCACTAATAGCCAACCACATAAAGTCCAAATGGCAACATGAGTGGCATGAAAACATTAAAGAAATTGAACCATCTGTGGGAAAGCCACCACAGATTCATGCGGGAGGTCGGCGGGACCAAGTGTTCCTTAGCCGCTGCCGTATTGGCCACTCGTGGCTTACACATGCTTTTCTGCTCAAGGGGGAACCTCCCCCTGAATGTATTGGGTGTCAGTCCCCACTGACACTCAAACACATTTTACTAAGTGTCATTGATCTTTTTGCCCTGCGCCAACAGTTCTACACTGCAGACAGTAGGCATGACCTTTTTACTGAGGTAAAACAGGAAAACATTTGAGCATTTTTGAGGGCACTTGTTGGACTGTACCACCTCATATAGTTTACTAAATAGATTCTATCAATTATTAATAACATTTTTCTTTTTCTATGGGAATTTGTTTCCATTGACCACAAATATATGGTTGTGAGCTTTCTAATTTAATCAGTGTCTATTGGCACATAATTGATTGTCTGCTTTTGCATGTAAAAGCGATGGTTTGAACAAAAAACAAACATTTCTACCCGTGAATATGGCCTATGCTGCTGACACGGCGTAAAGGAACTACCAATCAATGAATCAAACTGTCTACTAAGTTCAACTACGTTCAAGTATGCTAAAGTATGATAGAGTATGCTAGAATATGCTAGAGAATGATAGAGTATGCTAGAGTACATTAAGAGTATGGAGACTTTGCCACAGTATGTTAGCCTCTAACATAGCGCTCTTTAACATGTCCAAAGATTAAATCGGAACTCACAGACCACCCATGTTATTACCAAGTTAGCATGACAGAGAAGTATGGATGCCGGTACGTTTAACTACTTTCAACTACGTTCAACTATGTTATGGCCCTGTCACACTATGACGTTACGCGCCAGCGTACGGACAACGTGAAAATAAATTTGACATGTAGAAAATCTCGGCGTAATATGCAAACTTGGCTCCTCAATGCCAGATAGCTGACGTGAGTGTAACGGTGGTGTAGCATATTGCCAACCAACAATCACCCAACAACCAAACAACCAACCACACAACCAACCAACCAACAACCAATCCACAACCAACAACCAACCAACCAACAACCAAACAACAACCAACCAACAACCAACCAATCCACAACCAACCAACAACCAACCAACAACCAACCAACAACCAACCATCAACCAACCAACCAACAAACCAACAACCAACCAACCAACAACCAACCAACACCCAATAAACAACCAACCAACAACCAACCAACAACCAACCAACAACCAACCAACCAACAACCAATCCACAACCAATCCACAACCAACCAAAAACCAACCAAAAACCAACCAACAGCCAACCAACCAACAACCAACCAACCAACACCCAACCAACCAACAACCAACCAACAACCAACCAACAACCAACCAACCAACAACCAATCCACAACCAATCCACAACCAACCACCAACTATCAACCAACCGACAACCACCCAATCCACAACCAACCAACAACCAACCAACAACCAACCAAACAACCAAATAACCAAACAACACACTCTTGATCTAACATAGCCGACGCATCCCTCCGGCACGTCTAATGTTGGCGTAACGTGAGTGTGCCATCACCCGAATGTCAGAGCATCACGTCGAGCTACGTCGAAAGTTTTTAACATGTTGAAAACATTGACGTCGCTCGACATATCTCGACGTAAATCAACGTCTGCCTAACGTAACCATGACGTAACTCGATGTTCCTCAACGTAATGACGAAAAGTCACCTACGCCAGGCTTACGTTGGCTCTTACGTCGTAGTGTGACAGCCCTTTTAGCCTCCACTACTTTCACCTACGTCCACTAACGTGTATGTGACCGGGCCTTTATACCGGTTACACCCACTTATACACACCCACACACACACTTCAGCCTAGGCTTGCAGAGAACAACGATTGGCGCCGTGCGTTCCCGGACACCGTCAATATATCATTCTGGGGGCAAATCGTTGGGACACGGCGTTTGTCTCCTGGTGTAATTCCATTTTTGTACGGTTTGTCCATAGTACTCCTCTGAATGAAATCGACGGCTGAATGCGACCGGGCACCCTTTATTAACACATCGTCGATTCCCGCGCGAAAACAATTTTTTTTTTGTTTTGTTTTGTTAAGGAGTGGAAATTAACACTAGCATCCCATTGGGCGTCCCCCACCCCCACAGTATAATGCACTGCACAGACATAATCAAATCAAGTTGCATAGGCTATTACTAACAACCAAAATTGCAGAAGGCTGACCTGAGCAGACACAGGTAAACACTCCTGGGCAAAGGAACAGATCAATACAGCACCACAGCTGTCCAGCGTTGAAAACAAGCACCCTGACAGGAGCTAATACGTTATGGGCAGAGTAAATACCTCATCAATAAAAACAAACAAAAATACTCCGATGCTTTTGAGTTTCGGTCATTTTCTGAGATAACCAAATTAGATTGATTGCTATAATGTACCATACTTTAGCTTGAAGTAACTTATATTTTAAATGGCTAACTTTTGAAATATTTGAAGTGTAAAGAGACATAAATAATTATATTCTGACACCACAGGCTTCAGCAGTGACATGTTTTATTAAATTGTCTCAGTTTTCCCGTCTATGTGGCGACAAAGGATTACTAAATGGACCAGTATCCCGCTTAGATATGCATAATAAAATATAGTTCATTGGTTTGGTTTTGAAATTTTATATTTTCATCGGATTATGCAGCTTAATCACTAGTATCTCACGTGTAGTCTCCTCCCCCATAATGACCTTCGCATACAGAATCAAATATGTTAATTATCTCGGATATAACCACACCTGTGCACATACCTTTATTTGTACATTTGTTGGTTGTTGCTTTACGCCCTAGCATCATCGAAGGTCACATCAGGATGGGTACTGACTTGTGACAGTGCGCACTCATGGTGACTTTATAGTGCTGGGACCCCACTGGGAGACCAGGCCACCAGCGCCATGACCTGATATCGCCATCAGTCGCATTATCCTGACACTGAGCCAACCAGTCCTTGCCCTGCCCTAATAATGCCAAGGGCCAGGCTAGGAAACAACAAGTATCAATGTTTAAGTCATTGCTTTGACTCGACCTGGGTTCGAACCCACGACCCCACGATCTACAAACACGGGAAACGGACGTTCTAACTCATTCGGCCATCCCGTCTGGTTTGTACATTTGTTGATTAAAGTTGTGTAGTCCGATGCTTTTGAGTTTCTGCCATTTTCTGAGATAAATACATTATCCTGATCGGTGTAATCTATTTTATTCCAGTTGGAAGTAAATCTGATTTTAAATGGCTAACTTTGGAGATATTTGATGTCAAAACATGCCAAATTAATGTTTGCAAGCACGCCAAAACTCTGACACCATAGACTTCAGTAGTAACAGGCTCTATTAAATTGACTTCTTTTTCTTCTTCTTTTCGTTCGCCTTCAATTACACTTGGAGCCCACAGTTCTCATAATAAAATTGACAGTCCTCTGTAGCACATCTGCAGCCCTGTACAGCTTCTCCTGCAAGTCAGTGGGAGCTGGCCATATCTCTTCTCTCAGTGAGTGATGGTTCAAGCAGCTCTGTAGGATATGTTCAGCAGTCTGACCTTCCTCTCCACATGGGCAGAGGGCAGATGGTACTACACGGAAGTATCCGTGCAGGTGATTGTTAAGCCTGTTATGCCCAGTCCTAAGGCAGAAGATGATCACTTGATGTTGTCTTGACAGTTGATGGTAGCTGTCTCGTGATTCTGGTGATCTATGCAGAGACTTAATGATGGTCTTCATCTCCTTAAAGTCAACACTGTTTTCGTGCTGTTCTGCCTCTGCACCCATCTTTGCCATTTTGTCAGCTTTTTCGTTTCCCTGAATGCCGCAGTGTGAGGGAATCCACTTCAGCACAATTCTGAAGCAGTGGATATTTTGAAGTGCTTCCTGGAGTCGTGGCAGTTTGTTCTATGTGACTGCCTCAAGGACAGACTTATTACGACCTTCTATGTGGCAACAAATACTTACTAAATGCACAAGTATCTAAGTTGAAGATGTAGTATCAATCGTGGATGATTGGTCTTCCTCATTCCACTGCTCCTTGCCCTATCCTAATATTGTAATAATGCTGACGGCCAAGATAAGAAGTGACAAGTATCAATGTTTAAGTCAATGGGTTGACTCGACCAGGGTTCGAACCCACGATCCCACGATTTTCCAGAACGGGAGGCGGATGCTCAACTCATTCGACCATCCCGTCTTACAGGTGACGACCCGGTGCCAGAATTGGTAGCGCCCAGGCTTCCCCTGCGGAAGGTCGGGAGTTCGAATCCCGGTGGACTAAAAAACAACGATTCACAGAATTGCTACTTGTTGCTTCCTAGTCAGGCACTCAGCATTATTACGATACGGCAAGGACTGGTTGGCTCGGTGTCAGAATAATGTGACTCGACTTGGATATCAGGTCATGGTGCCGGTAGCCAGGTCTCCAAATGGGGTGACACTATGAAGTCACCATGAGTGTGCACTCTGATAAGTCGGTACCCGTTCTGATATGACTTTAGATGTTGCCAGGACTGGACCCTTTTTTTGCGACGCTGTTACCGGCTGGTTTGCGCAGTGGCGATGCATGGTGAGTGGTGGTGGGGGGACACTTCTGGGGTGCTATTGAATGGTTGTCAGTTGGTCAGGGCGGCGACAAGGAAAGTGGATTTAACCGCTAACAAAAGCAGCCACGAGGTGGCAGCACTGCGGCCTGTGTTGCCGCTGGTTTCCCACAAAATTGCTGGTGTTTGTTGGAGCTTTACGTCCTGGCAACATCTCAGGTCATATCAGGACGGGTATTGACTTGTGACAGTGCACACTCATGGTGACTTTGTAGTGCTGCACCATTGGGAGACCAGGCTGCCAGCACCATGACCTGCTATCCCCACTGAGTCACTTTATCCTGACACTGAGCCGACCAGTCCTTCGCTTTTCCTAGTAATGCCGAGTGCCTGGCTAGGAAGCGACAAGTATACATTTTTTAGTCATTGCTTTGACTCGACCAGGGTTGGAACCCATCGGTTCGAATCACACGATCTACCAAAAAGGGCACTATTGTGCGTGTTCCTTTGCTTAGTTGTTGGTGGTGCACTGCAAGGTATTCCCTCAAGTTGGCGCCACCATCCTTATATGACCTTAGATGTTGCTAGGAAGTAAAACAACAACAAACAAACAAGTTGACGCCAACAAATTATAGATATCCGGCACGTCTGGGTAGCCTTTATTGTGTGTTGGGTAATGTTGCCATGGTTTCGTCATTATAACATAATTATATTTTGAGGTGTGACTTACTTAAAGCATCGAATGATTTGATGAACCAGTTCTGGACCACTGGTTGGAACGGAAAATAGGCCAAACTGCAACTGGATCCACTGAGCAGGATCGATCGGATGACCCACAACTTCACAGGTGGACACTCTACAGACTGACCTACGTGCCGCGCCCCACAACGTTGTTAATGCATGGCAGAAATAAGCTAGCATATTTTCACTTCAAATATCTCACAAGTTTGCAATTTAAAATAAATTTCATATTATTAACTCTTACGTTTACATGAGCAAGACAAGTTACGGTTTGGATGAGAAGTCCTCTGGCTGGGCTGGCACCTACGGAAAGGCCCTTACCCATTTATTATAAAGTCAACACTTGAAGACAAGTAGTGAGGAGCGGCGCAGAACTAGTGTTTGCATGCGGTAGCGCTCCCCAGGGCCAAATGGATGCAGCAAAGCAGTGGGCCAGGTGGTGTTATGTAATGAGCTACTCCACCAGACAGGGTGGTAGGGAGCAAAAGAAGACAGCAGAATAATTAGATGTGAAGGGAGTGCATTGAGCACTGCCCCAGTCAGTTGTAAGACCTACACATTTTATGACAGTTGCTGACAAGTAGACACATTGCAATCCCAAAGTTGGTAGCCTAAACAGTGCCTCTTAGATATATATTGGGTATTATCCCAATTTAGATAATACTCGCCTTCGTCGTAAAATAATACTTGCATAAGTAATTATACAGCACAACATATTTACATACATCCCATGTAAGTAATTCCCCAACTTGTGGTTTATCTTGTTGGTATTATTTGACATCACTCTCACAGCAGAGAGCTAAATCGAGAGCGGCAGTCAAGTAATTGAAAGCAGTATTTGTCGCATCATGACCGACAGCACCATGATGATGATTATAGGATTGCTTAGATGCCTTTCAAGTTAGTTTTCATCATTTAGGTGTACAATCAGGAAGCTTCCCCCTTCCCCTTGGGGGGATGCCAACCAAAGTGAAAAACAGCCAAGCCATACACTGTAAAGTGAACTAGTAGCGGCCAACTAGACCAAAACCACTAACCACCAACGGAATGAGCCTAGAAATGATTCTAGTTGGATCCTACTGAGGTACATGATTAATCAATATTAATTCATTTGTTTTATCCTAAGAAACATAGATATGACTTGGTTGCCAGCATGTTAACAAAAGAAGAAATGAGCATTCATCTGTCCTTACACTCGCCGACTATTGATGTACTACTTGTGAAAGTATAATGTCTGAACACTTTGACTTCTGGATACTGAATGGTTTATTCACGGCGTAGGGCACGCTTGACCCGCCGGCTAAACTTTCCATGACATCATCTCATTTGCATATCTCTTTGTCCCCAACCCTGCATATCATTAACATATATTACCCACAGGTCTAGACGTCTATTACGCATATATCACACTACTCACCATCACACCCCATCCCAGCATTACACAGTGATGGAGACATGACAAGTAAACTACCATCTGTGCTGATTGATGCATGTTTTTTATATTTCTTGTTCTTGTTATCCTGCACTGCGCATGTCTACAATGGTGACTCATGTGTTACTTGTTAAATATATCAATTCAATCTAGAGCACTCCTGACATTAACCTTCAGAGATAAACCAACACATTTTTAACTGCAGCAGCGGATAACATCAAACTCCCCTAGATCAATCTACTAACGGTATTATTAGAACATTTAAACAAACAAGTGCTGGGTATGTTTGGTGGTGAGTTTCTGGGAGAATGCCAACATGGAGAATGGGTTCACCCCGCCAGGGCACCTTGTTGCTGCAGGGTGGAGGGATGTTGTGTGGAAAGGAACAGCTACTGATAAACTTCCTCTAAACACGCTATTGGGCCAGCCAGATATGAAAATCGGCCACTTGAATGTCCGCAATTTAGTCCATAAGATAGAGCTACTCAGGATTGACCTGCCTTCATCTGGATTTGATCTATTCACACTGTCAGAGACTTGGCTTACCAATACCATAGAGGACAAACTAACAACAATAGCAGGTTACCAATTTATGAGATCTGATAGAAAGCTGATATTGCCAAGTGCTCGGGTTAAGAGGGGAGGTGGCCTAGAGATCTACTACAGACATGGACTGAACGTAGACACAAACCTGTATGCAATCCCAGGATGTTCTGATGCCAGTATAGAGCTACAGTGGGCCATTGTTGACAGACCTTGTACAAAGTGGATACTAATAGGCAATATATACAGACCCCCAGGTGGGAACATTGAAGAAGCATTGGATAAGCTTGACTCAGCCATGAACCAGATACTAGATATAGACAAGTATGAAGTCCTACTGATTGGTGATTTTAATATAGACATTGGAGTAACAAGGCAACCAGCAACCCAATCAGTAAAACACTTTGCAGCAATACATGAGCTTGAACAACAAAGCATGACCCCAACCAGGATAGCAAAAGACACTTGTAAGACCATTGATCTAGCATTTACAAACATTAAGTATTGCACCAGTTCAGGTACTCTAAACTATAATATCAGTGAGACAAGCCCATTTACATATTTTTCTTTTAAATCTCGAAACATCAAAAAGACAACTGAGCACTGGAGCCGAACCTACTGCGATTTAAATGTCAATGACCTTAATGCCACCCTCAGAAGCAATGATCTCAATCCAATCATTGCGGAAATGGATCCAATACATGTTGGGATATGCTGTATAGAATGATCATAGCTGTAGCAGAGAAACACTGCCCCATGACCAAAATGGATGTACAAGTAAACACAACAGAGTATCTAATCAATGAGTTTATACATCTCATGCAACATAGAGACTACTTTGTTCAGAAATATGAGAACAGAAAAGACCCCGGTGATCATTTCATTGCACAATGCATGGTTAGGAAGGCCATATCTGAGGTCAGGAAGGCAAAATCAAGATAATGTAGACACAGACAAAACCCAAATAAGTGCTATCGCATATTATCAGAAATCAACATGGTAGCTAAACCAGAAATAGGCAGCCTGTTCTATGAGGATGGTCAGAACAGGATTCCGAGGCAATCAATGACTATTTTGTAGATATTGGGGAAGACTTGGCGGATGAAATCAAGCATGAGGACACACCTACAAAACTACACAAGGCACATGAGAACCCTAAGCATTTTGACCTAGATGAAACAAGCAAAGAAGAGGTACTTTCCAAACTTGAGAATATATCACCATATAAATCATTAGGCATCGAGAAAATCAGCATCTTAATTATTAAAGGAGCAATGAGTGCACTAATATCTGAGTTCACTCATCTCGACAACCAAATATTGGCCACTGGTGTCTTTCTTGACCCATGGAAGGTGGCCATGGTCATCCTCATACCAAAGTCCAATAACCCTGAGTCATGCAGTGAGCTGCGGCCAATCTCAAACATACCCTTGCCTGGGAAAGTCATTGAGCACATTGTGGATGGTCAGATAAAATCATTCCTTCAGGTTACAAACTACCTAAAAAGTGACGAGAATTCTACTGCCAAGGCCCTGGCTACGTTATTGGATGAACTACTGACATGCATAGATATGGCTGAGCTGGCTATTTTGGTGTTTCTTGACTTCAAGAAAGCATTTGATATCATAGACCATCAAATACTACTGCACAAGACAGAAAGACCTGGCCTCAGGTCCTAGAACTCAAGCACTTCTTGCAAATTGTCTATCGAACCGAAAGCAGTTCACCAGAATAGGGGGAATGGAGTCACCCCCTAGAGGAGTCAAGGCTGGAGTGCCACAGGCCTCAACCCTATGGCCACTCCTATTCCTGATATTTATAAATGACCTGCCCATGATCTCACAGTCAGCATTAATCACATTATTTGCTGATGATGCATCACTTGTGGTGTGCAGTAGAAATGTCAGGCTGGCAGCTGACTTGGTACGTGTGGCACTGATAAGTACAGCATGGTGAATGGTGCCAGGATAGTAAATTAACACTGAACACATCTAAGACAGGGTATGTGGTCTATGGCACAACATCAAAAAAACATAAGGCACAAAAGATTGAACTAAAAATAGAGGGAGTCAAGCTTAAAGAAGTTGACTCCTACAAATACTTGGGAACCACAATTGACTCTACACTAAATATAAGACAACAAATCTGCAGGATCAATCAAAATCTTTCCCTCAAATTAACTAGCTTCAGAAAAATGAGAGACTACGTTAGTAAGAATATTGCCCTGCTCCTATACAAGACCACCATTCTGACCATCTTTGACTATAACAACATAATTTATAACCTGGCAACAAAACAACAGGAGGACAAGCTGCAAAAAGTCCGGAACTGAGCACTTAGAACTATTTAAGTTTAAGATAGTGAGTGTACAGGACATGCACTTGGAATCAAATCTTGAAACACTAGCCCGAGGGTGGGACATTCATCTGTTGTCACTTATGTATAAAAGATCAAAAGAACCACAATAAAGAGATCCACTGAGCAGGCAGACAAGAATGGGAGATGACCACTCCTCAGAGTTCCTAGACCAAGCCCAAACAAACTAGCTCAGGAACCAATATTTAACGGAAGCAATATGTGGAACAAAATATCATCTGCAATTAGAAGTGCACCTTCTGTAAAAGACGTGTCGACACCGTGAGTTCTGTAACATAACTGATTTTATTTAGAACTGATCCTTGTGACGTCACGCGGTAATGACGCGGTAATGATGTGGGGGTGTTCGGGTAACTACATATATTACAGTGGGGGTGTTCGGATAACTACATACATTACACATTCCCCGTTTACAATAGTTACCGAATAACATAGCTTATCACCGGATAACATAGATTACTACCAACTAACATACTTATCACCTTATGACATAACTTATCACCTAATGCCAGCCCGGTGCAGTGTACCAGCTATCTGGCTTATTTTATTGCATTCACCATGGTTAAGGCAGCATCCCCTTAAGAGCTATACCCAACTGGAACACCTTCTTACTGTCCTACGTAAACGTCACTTTCCTATCTTCTCCTGTCTTTGGACAAAAGAAAAAAGGAAACAAGTGAAGTGGGCGTGTCTACTCGCCTAAGCAATTTGCACGCGTGCAAATTGCGCGCACGCAAATTGCTAACACTTGCGCACGCGAGGGTTCTCGGTGGTAAAGCGTTGCTTAGCGACTAGCTAAGCAACGGTGGGGGGTCGGGCGTTCGGGGCCAGACCCGGCGGACGTGTTTCTACACGCTACGTCGTTTTCCACCGATATTTAGGCTTTTTAGGGTCAAAATTCTAAACTAAATTATAGAAACCACAAGGGAGGGAACGGGACACCTTTATCACTATTTATGTTGGTATCCATGTTAGTCTTTGGTTAAGAATAAACCGGGAGCTCTTGTGAAGGTGAATCAGGACATTCCTTGCATTCTTTACTATCCTCCAGTCTTATTGTAGATTAACCGCTATGGAACCTTGATATTCGATTGCTTTCTATGAACTGAGAGGCCTTAAGCCTAAGTCGGCCTTCTGCAAGTAATGCACCCCTCTGCGGGAATCTAATAACTGACGCATTTACAGAATTAACGTAGTGTTACTTTTAGGCTAGAACCACGACGTATAATGCAAACTAAATAGTAGAGACAGCGGCAGCAACTCGTGCTGGACTGCGCATATTTGGATTCAGTTAGTAACATTCATAATATCACCAACGACGAAGGGGGCAGCCAGTAGTTGAAATAACCTAATATAAATACACTTTAGGCCGATAAATGCGCACGATGGCAAATCTAGTATTTAGACGATACTCTGGCTGGCGCCTTCAGTCCGGGGCGGACACCGACGACGGACAACGCGCAGGCGGGAGGTAAGGCTACAACGGCGGCGGCTGGCCCAAGGAAATTCACATGGAAACAATTAATTATATTAACACGTAGGCTCGCCTTAGGCGGGGGCGGAAAAGCCGTATGGTTAAAACAATAAAACAAAAAACAAAAAAAAACATCATATATTCTAACAATATATGAATCTGTTCAACAGTCCATGTGCGAGTAAATGTTACTATAAGTCAATGAAAATGTCATTTACGATAACATAAACTACAATACTGTAATATGATACTACATACATGTAACAGGAGAATAAATAACATTACTCTAACAAACATGTTTATCTTGATGCAAGGGCACCTTAATTGATCTGTCACCGCAGTGTGTAACATATTTATATATAAAATATCAGTGAAGATAGATGTCACTTCTTACAGGTATACATTGTGTTGTCTGTTCTTTGTATGACCCACTGTGTGGTGGGATGTGTGTCACTGCATTTTGAAAGGTTATAAGCATCTTATTTAACAATATGTCCAAGAATATATATGTATATGATTCACATTCTGTATAGAGTTGTATAACGGTGATTGTACGGAAGTGGACATACCTATAATATATTAAACATGATTATGTGCATTCCTTGTCGTTAGGATATTGTAAGCGAACAGCCTTAATACAACAAGACAAATGAACGTCAGAACAGACAACATGCCATTTGTGTTAATGACTAAGAATGATTTATCATGTTGTAAAAGAACAAATTAGATTACAGTCTTTATGGTTACAGACATATTGATGCAATCATGGTACGTTGACCTAAAACCGGCCAGGTGGTCTAATGACTCAACCATACCTTGTGACATATGGACTTACAGCCCTGTTTGTTTTTGATGTCTGAATGACAGTACTTTTTGTAACATGTGTGAGATTGTCATTTCTGACATTTTTACATTTGTAAAGGAATTTACGATTGCGCCGTAATACGTGATTACGTTAATTTATTAGGTCATAGGCCTTTTCGTCCCTGTTGCGTGCATCTATAATTGTCCCCCATTTCCATTCGTTAGTGTGGCTTCGGTATCGAACATGGTCACATCGTTTCAGAGGAGATTGAGTCTGACCTGCATGTTTGTCGAAATATTTCTTTTGTAAAGCTTGTCTGTCACCTAACTGGGCTAATTTGGAGGGCTGAATGTTTGCTTTGAGTGCTCGGTCTAAAACAGGTAACTTGGTGCAAAGCCGACGAGACATTAACAACTGTGCAGGGGATGCACCAATGCCTTGTATGGTGGTGTTTCTGTAATTAAGTAATGCGATCTGCACATGTCCCTGAGACTTAATACACTTTTTTAGCATTCTTTTAACGGTCTGGACATGACGCTCCACCTGTCCGTTGCTCTGAGCATGCATGGGACTCATAAAAACTGAGACGAAACCATACTCAGAAGAAAATGTCTGAAATTCTTGACTTGCAAATTGTGGTCCATTATCGGACACGACAAATTTGGGTATCACAAATCTGGCAAAAGTTTGTTTCAAAGCACGGATAACGCTGTTACTGGAAGTATCCAATACTTCTATGAAATCAGGGAATTTTGAATAGTAATCGACCACCAGAAGGTAATTTCTACCATCAACGTGGAACAAGTCCACTCCTACCTTGCTAAATGGGATATCATTTATAGAGTGACTAATTAAAGGTTCTTTGGGAGGTGAATTCCGAAATTCTTGGCAAATGGGGCATCTGGCTATTTTGTCCTCCAACTGGCTGCTCAGTCCAGGCCAAAACACACTGTCTCTGGCTAGTTGTTTGCACTTGACCACTCCTAAGTGGGATTCATGTAATTTGCCCAAAATCTGCGGTTGTAACACTTTGGGAATTATTATCTGTGCACTTTTCAACAATATACCATCATCATATGTAATATCATTTTAAAAAGTGAAATATGGAGTTACATCCAGATTAATTGATTTTTTACTTTCAGGCCAACCACTGAGTGTGAAATGTTTTACTTTTATCAGTACATCGTCTAACAATGTCTGTTTTTGAACTTCCTCTAATATATTCATATTTATATTAATTGCTGCTACAGACATGTCTTGATCATAGAGGTTTTCCGGGTTCACATCTGAGGTGTGCACTCAGGAAAGAGCATCTGCAAAAAATAGATTTGACCCTTTTAAATACCTCACATTGATGTTATAATTTTGGAGTCTCATTTGCATCCTTTGCATCCTGGCTGATAATTTGTGGATAGGTTTCAACATAATAGAAACTAAGGGTTTATGATCTGTCTCAACTGTTATCTCATTCCCGTATATATACTCGTGGAATTTATGGCATCCAAAACATATGGCCAGCAACTCTTTCTCGATGACGGCATAACTAATTTGTGTTTTGTCTAATGCTTTAGATGCCATTGCTACTGGGAGATTACGTTGGAACAGAGTAGCTCCTAACTCATACTTGGATGCGTCCACCTGAAGAACAATTCGTTCCTGCTTATTAAAATACTGTAGGACAGGTGTTGTAGTCAATAACTGCTTCAGTTTCCCAAAAGCCCTATCCTGATCTGAATCGCAGTGCCATGCGATATCTTTTCGACCTTGTGGCCGCTC
>CM059196.1:3606889-3668849 GCA_030323885.1 Branchipolynoe longqiensis
TATTAGTTATACTAGACTTACTTGTAAGTTGACGTATTACTAGGATTCTTACGAATCTACGAATACGAAGTTAAGGATCAGGGGAGAGGACAAGCTCGCGCAGGCCGGAAGTAGCCTCAGTCTTCGTAGTTGGAGGTAAGCAAAAAACTTAAAACCAGGATCAGGCCCCTATCTCCCTAGCTATTCCTATAGTTTTCTGTCAACCCTTGATCTTATATCTTTATACTCGAGTTAATGGGTTGTACCTTTCAACATATAGGTGTGGGAGGGCGGGCCCCTGATCCTTAACTTCGTATTCGTAGATTCGTAAGAATCCTAGTAATACGTCAACTTACAAGTAAGTCTAGTATAACTAATATATTCTTACTTCATCTTCCGAATACCGGAAGTTAAGTACCTGGGGAGAGTCTTTGAAGCATGGTTTTTTGTTTACCGACCTTCTTTTTGACTCTTTCCAATCTTTCTGTTTTCCCTGCTCTTTCTCGCATTGGTATCTTGTTTTGTAACAATGTAACACCCGTGCGTTTCCAGGTTTAATTACCATAACCATCAGTAATTTAGCCATCTATTATATTGCACCATCTGCTTCAGCAACTTCTTTAAGAACTTATTTAAATTGTTTCATTGATCCCAACTGGGGCTCTTTATTCCTTATAATTTTCTTCAACAATACAAGTCACTCCAACCATATTGTTCTTTCCCTCCTTAATCATAATCTTAGAATCTAAGTTTTCATCCTTATCTTATGTCTAATTTCTCCGGACCGTCTTGCTCAGGATCGCCCTCTGTACCTCCCCAGGGTCTTCGATCGACTTATGGTAAAACTTCGCAAAACTTGCGCTGTCCCTCCAGGAAGCATTTCGCATAATTGCGTTCAGATTTGCCCCCATGGCCCTCGCCGAGGACGCTGACGCTCCTCTAGTACTGTGGCCCTTATATTTTGTAGTGTCGATTCCCGCTAGCCTCAGAACTTCAATAGTCCAACGAGCCAGGGTTGCCCTGGAAATGGGCCCATGCGGCCCTATGTAAGATAGTAAGAGCTGAGTATTTTTCCCCCTTACTTTCTCTGTCCTTGACACATAGCATTTTAGCGTTTTAACCACACACAGTCGTCTGTTAGCCGCATATTGGTAAAACCTCACCGAGTCAAGCGGTTGACCCAATTGGTTATGCTTTAGTAATGTCTTCATCTTAAACACTATAGAACTGTCCTCAACTCTCATTCTGTCTATATTCAGATTTAAGATAGTCTGGCCCCTCTGAGAAGAGACCAGTAACAATAACACAACCAGTTTATATGATAGTAACTTTAAACTTAACTTAGAGTTTTCTTGGAGCTTCAGAATCCAATTCAGTACTACCTCCACACTCCAGAAACTGTTGTATCTGGGTTGTGGAGGTCTCTGTTCATGGCAGCTCTTACAGAACCACTTAACTAAGTAATGTTCACCAACTGTCTTTCCCTGAGAACGTGGTAAAATAACACTCAGTGCACATCGTGCTACATTTAACGCTCCGTATCCTACTCCTGTTTCAAAGTATGTGCGTAGGTAACGTAATACATCAGAAATTTTGGGATTTAAGACCTTTATCCCTTTCTCTAACGCCCATAAGGCCCATCTATTTATGTGGGCATGATAACTCTTCCTTGTCGACTGTCTCCACGTAAACTTAAAATATTGTAGGGTTTTGTTGTCTACTTCGTATCCCTGCAAAGTCCTGGCCAGAAGAGGTACCCCGTCAATTTGATACTGCTTAAATCCACGTCTGATTTTTCTATATTTTGGGGCCCTGTCCCAGCAAGGTTTCCCTCTTTCTTCGGGAAGTGCTGTTGATCTACCGACTCTTCCTGTAGCAGCGGGTGCCACGGTTGCGCCGGCCAGTGTGGGGCGACAACGATCGCCCTCGTCCCGTCCTTTTGGAGTTTTCTTATAACTCTGGGGATGAGGCTGAATGGTGGGAAGCAATAAATAAAAGTATTATTTCCCCAGTTGAACGAGAAAGCATCTGTCTTCCAGTTGTCTGGTTCTGGTTCCCAGCTCACATAGGTTGGTAGTCGGGTATTCAGCCTAGATGCAAACATATCTACACTTGGTGTACCCCACTTTTCACACAGTTTATTAAATATGTCACCATTTAACTTCCATTCCAAATGATCCGAGAATTTTCTCGAACGTAAGTCTGCCAAAACGTTCTCGACTCCTGGTATATGGGTGATAGCTAACCAATTTTTATGAGTTTCTGCCCATTCCCAAACTTTTATTGCCTCTACCAAGCAGTCTTCTGATTTGGTTCCCCCCATGTTTTTTATATAAGCTAGGGCTGTAGTATTATCTGTTCTTATCCTTATATGCGTATTCTCTACCCTACATAAACTTTTTAGGCCAAAATAAATCGCTTTCAGTTCTAACACATTTATATGAGCAAGCTCTTCGGGGTGCCAACGCCCTCCCGTTTGCTTGGTTTCTGTATGCGCCCCCCACCCCATAAGGGAAGCATCTGTCAGTAGTTCGACCTCTGGTTCATCTCTCCTTATCTGCCTTGGTCGCTTCATATTCTTTATCCACCAGTAAATATCTGACTTTCCTTCCTCTGAAATCCACATTGTATCATCAAATTCGCCTTTGCTTCTTTTTAGGGCTTTAATTTTATCTCTTTCTAGCTGTTTAAAGTGTGCCCCAGAGTACTCTACTGCTGGTGAATAGGCCACCATCAGGCCTACTAATCCCGCCACCTGCCTTATGCTCGGGAAGTCTACGCCTAACATTTCGTTAATTACTGATGTTAGCTTTTCCACTTTGTCTTCTGTTAGTGAAACTATCATTTCTGAAGAATTTATATCAAACCCCAGAAACTTTAGGCACCGAGTAGGTGTCAAAACAGATTTTTCTTGGTTAACTGTGAATCCTAAAGATACGAACATGTCTACCAACTCTGTTATTGCCGTCACGCAATCCCCGTACGTACGTCCTATGACAAAACTATCGTCCAAATAAGGGAAACTAATGTGTCCCCTTTTTCCCATCTCTGAGTAGATAGGCTTCAACAACTTTGTGAAAATGCGTGGCCCTGGTGCCAACCCATTTGGCAGGACCTGGTACTGGAGTAATCTATTTCCCAACCGGAACCTTAAGTATTTTCTTTGTGCTTTCTTTATATTTAAAGAATAATAAGCATCCGTTAAATCGGCACTCGCCATCCACATGTCTACATCCAGTAAATCTAGTGCGGTTTTTAAGTTAAACATCTTAAAGTGCTCATAATGAATTATTTTATTTAGCTCAGTTAAGTCCAGTATCATGCGGAACTTGCCATTAGGCTTAGGTCTTAGAAAAATATTTGAAATCCACTGGTCCTGTACTGGATCCACTTCCAAAAGGACCCCCTTTTTTAATAATACTGCCACTTCTAGAAACACAAATTTTCTTTCTGTACTGTCCATCCTAAACGGGAAGGGTTCTCTTATTTGTACAGGAGTATTTTCAAACGGTATAGTTAGACCTACTACACAATTTAAAATCCATTTATCACTTGTTAATTTTGACCAGTTTTTAAAACTATTCATGATGTTTCCTGCTTTAAATAGTGCTAATGGTTTCTTACCCTCATTCAAAA
The DNA here is from genome assembly GCA_030323885.1 of Branchipolynoe longqiensis. Classification (NCBI taxonomy): domain Eukaryota; kingdom Metazoa; phylum Annelida; class Polychaeta; order Phyllodocida; family Polynoidae; genus Branchipolynoe; species Branchipolynoe longqiensis. The sequence goes on from CM059196.1 coordinate 3,610,505, forward strand.
CTGTGGAGACACCCACCTGGTCAGGGTGCCTCACTTCTGAAAACCCCTATTGGAGTTTCCACGGCCTCGTCCCCCTCTCGGGATTGACGGCACACTGTTATGCACATAGTCCTCTGCCGTTCTGCCGAATTTCTTATCATATTGCTGCGGTCTCCCACTCCAGTTCGTGTAACCTCTGGCCCCCCTGGGTCTGAATCTTCCGTTTCCTCTAAACGGCCTGCTATAGGGACCTCCGTAACGCCCTTGATGTTCAAACGCGTTTCTGCGTTTCCCTCTAAACGCCAGGTTTGTGTTCATGCAGCTGTCCGACGCTCTCACCGACTTCAACAGCTGCTTGTTCCTCTCTCCTAGATTTTCTCCTAGTAGGAATTCGGTTTCCACAGGCAGATCCCCATAAACATCGCGTTTGTCTCTAATGAGTTCTTTCCCCAGCTGTGAATGAACTACCTTTCGGACACTCAACTTTCTGTCCAACCTCATCTGCGCATGTGTTGCCACCACAAGCTTTATCGCATTCAACATGTGTACTGCCTGCTCATCTAGCTCTGGGTCAGCTGACCCCCTTTTTAGGATAATGTCCATCGTGGGCGCTATTGCCGTTAACACCCCCACTACTCCTTTAGACGCCGTCAACAGAGCATTCTCACCTTCTTTTCTACTTTCTGCGAAACGTATTTCCTTGTTCAGCACCTGGACCCTTGCCGACGGGACATCTGTTAGGCCGGTATACATTCTGGAAATCTCCCGGATTGTTTTTAAGTGTTTCTGCGCTCCTTCATTTGGGCCACCATAAAAATGCTGGATAGCCCCAGCCATACTTTCACTAATCGTTATGCGTGGATTCACCGGTTTCTTAACCTTCTTATAAGTTTCCTGGAGCTCTGTCAACAACGCTCCCTTGTGTAGGTTTAAGTCTAACTTAAATTCGCGTCTAGGCTTTGTTTCCATACGCTTTGTAGTAGCATCCTTTTCATTTACGGTCGTCACCGCCACCACTTTTGGAATCTCCGACACCGTCTGCGGCGGCTGAGGGACCCTAAACTTCCCAAACGGCGACACACTGCTTTCATACGCCTCCGTCACCTCAGGGACCTGTGACTTAGTCGCTTGCACACCTGACTTTAACACTGCCAACTGATCAGCCATGTTCAACGATGCTACCGACACACTACCGTCGTCATCTTCCCAGTACGGTTCCTCCTCCGGCTCATAATCCGCCCACGCACAAACACCGTCATCATGACCTATATAATCCTCGTGATTGTCCTCGTAACCAAGGTAACCAACATCACTGCCGCCATCTTGGCCCACATTCGATACTCGGTCCGCTCGCCATTCCTCACGAATGCATACCGAGTCAAGCTGAAGACCTTTCGCTTCATCCCTCAGCGCCACCATCTCGTCGTACATCTTTTTATATTCCGACAAGTCAGTTTCTGACGCCTTCGCAGGTACCGACACGGTGCAGCACCCGGCACTCACTTTTCCCCCGTCGCCATTTTGCGTACGTGTATTTCTCTCTGCCGCCATTTTCTTTCTCGGCTTAGCTTTTGACAGCCTAACAGGTTCTGTCGACTCGGGCTCCGATTCACTTAACGCATGTAGTGAACTCGGTGGCTTGTCTTCTGTAGACATCATTCTTGCCATATTTAGGTATTTCAACCGAATTAGGGTCAAGTTATCCCCCTCAGTAATGCGACCACTCCGTCAACGACAGCCTAGAAACTTCGAACGATCGGCCGAGACTGTGTCAGTGCACCCGATCTCGCAGTCTTACTGGTCGTTCTGAAACGACAACATTTGGGCATTAAGCACCAACTTCACCATAAAACAATATAAATCGAATTAATTGTAAATTTTCTCTCAACAACTTCTATTTTTTCCTCCTAAAACCACTTACCTTTGGTAGCCTCCTCCAACTCGCTGTTGCCACTCCGCTGCTGAGTTTCAAACTGAGGCTACTTCCGGCCTGCGCGAGCTTGTCCTCTCCCCGGGTACTTAACTTCCGGTATTCGGAAGATGAAGTAAGAACTCTTATTGTTGTTTCACCATCAGGTAGTATCCGATGTCCTCCATATGTGACAAGCTGACATTTCGACAGACTCAAAGTCGTCTCCGCCAGAGTGTCGAACACACTCTGTGGTAACACATTCGCCTCCGAACCCGTGCCCAATTTAAAAGACACCGCTCGACCATTTAACATTAAATCAGTATGCCACATATCTTTTTCCTGGGATCTGCCATTTGAAATTGAACCGACAAACAAATCATAATCATCGGCCTCCTGTTGTACAGCTTCATCTGTCTGGGCGTCGTCTTGTTAGATGCCCAGTTCATACATGGGAGCCGTATTCGACTGCTTTTGTAGTAATTGACACATCTTGACAAAATGCCCAAGTTTATGACAACCTGAACACTCTTTCCCTCGCGCCGGACAGCTCCCCCGTTGTTGGTTGTACCCGCACCGTCCACATTTCGCAGCCGCCGCAGTCGAACCATGTTGAGACCGACTTGTTGATGCGCGTATCCATGACGACGGGCGGATATTTACTCTGCTTCCATTGTTGTATCTAACATTCATAGTATCGACCTGATTAGTTCCCAGTTTTGTTATTTGAGTCGAATTGACTTCACTGAGTCGACACAATTGTATGCAATCCTCCAATTTCAGGTCTGGAGAGCGTAACAGCTTGTTCCGTAGTTTGTCATCCCATACACCGCACACCATGCGATCACATAGCAAAGAATGCTCAAGTGCGCCATAGCAACAGTATTGAATCCTATGTTTGAGTTCCCTTATGTAAGTGTCCATGTCCTCATTGGACTGATTGAAAGAGTTGAATTCATAACGCACTACTGTAATATTAGTTTGACCTTCACAATACTGACTGAAGGACTGGATCAACGGTGCCAACTTGTCTTTATCTTGAGTGTCGAGTTCAAATGTGTGGTGAAGTTTCTGCGCCTCACCACCAGCGACGTGAAGGAATACGCAGCATTGAACTTTTTCCGATTTTGTCGACATTCCAGCTGCAGTAGCATATATTTCATAGGACTGTATCCATGTCCTCCAATTAACTGACATTTTCTCGTCCAATATCAAAGGTCCGGGTGGTTTTAATCCTGAAAGTGCCATTTATACAGCCTATTCCGCCCACATCTGACACCATGTAAACGACGTGTCGACACCGTGAGTTCTGTAACCTAACTGATTTTATTTAGAACCGATCCTTGTGACGTCACGCGGTAATGATGCGGTAATGACGTGGGGGTGTTCGGGTAACTACATATATTACAGTGGCGGTGTTCGGATAACTACATACATTACACCTTCCTACCAAGGCTTTAAGTCACTGGGCAGAATGCATCTCACGGGCCAGGCCCTTGAACAAGTACCATAGTATGGATCCTGTACCCTGCCTTGCTCCCTCCCTCCCTCATTGTCCCCTTCTGCCCTCCTTCACTCAATTATTTAACTCAGCTATACTGTAATAGCAGCACAGGTTTTGCAGCAACCCCCCATCGTACCCCATGACACTGAACTTATTATGGCTAAGCCACTAACACACTAACCCCCTTCACAATCTTCTAATATGCCCTACCTAAGTATTCACTGATCTACCTCTTTACAATGTAATGTAAACGGCCGGAAGATCAGTGCCTCGGCGCTGAAAAAAATGTATATTCTGATGAATAAACTGGGTTTAAAAAAACACACTAAAACATCCCCCAAAAATGTGGTAAACTCACTTCAATAGGCCCCCACCTGAGTTTACCACGAAGACCAATTCAAACACAAAGGTCCACCCTACATCCCACCATCACCCTTTCAACGAGTATGTCACCACTAGAAAGATAATCAGTTATGCCCCCCTACTAATGCTTACCATACTATTTTAACATAGTTACCTACCTATATACGTTTCTTTTTTTCTATGATCTTGTTCTTTACCTGCGATTCATATTTTGCTTATTTTGCACATTTGTTTAGTGTGTAGGGGCTTTTGTCATTAGGGCTGGAAGTCCAGTGCATTAGCACTGACAACATGTAATTCACAGAAATAAAAACACTTGAACAAAAAAAAGAAACAGTTTCCTACTTTCTTCTGCTAACATAAACACTCAAATTGTGTCTATGTCTCTTTTGAACCAGGATATGAATAGTGAAAACCAGACGGGATGGTCGAATGTCTTAGAGCGTCCGTCTCCCGTATTGTTAGATCGTGAGATCGTGGGTTCGAGCCCTGATTGAATCAAACCAATTACTTAAAAATTGATAGTTTTCGCCTCTGGGGCTAGCACTCAGCGTTCTTAGGATAGGGCAAGGAGCGATGGAATGAGGAAAACCAATTATCCACGATTGAAATTTCCCTTCCTTAATAAACTGATATAGCGGGGATGTGTATTCATGTTTTAAGCAGTCATAGAATGCTGACAGTGGCAGGATGCACGGGCTGCCACCCTTGTAGAAAACGTGTGTAGATACTTACGTGAGTTGAGTAATACTGTATTTTCAGGAATCATCTATGGTGTTTCCAATAATTCAGAAATATGTAAAAAGAGTGAAAGAAATAACAACTACCCAAGTAAACCCACCAGCCTATAACACCTGACTAAACCAATTAAACATATACTACCAACAAAGCTACAGTTGACCAAGACAATTTAAATGAGTCATGCAACCATTATTTGCATAATGCAAAATCCACGACTACCTGTATCAGCAAGTCATACCCATTATATTAATGTCTCCTCACAGGTATGATCATCAAATCAGTGATATAGTCTAAAGGTAAATGGCTATTCTCCAGTATCCAGGTGCAAACTAAGATCCCCACTATATTTGTAATGCCTCATTTTAACCTACTATTGACGATATTGTTCATACCATCTCATCTTCTAATCAATAAATAGTTCATATGCACTATAATTGCTAAACCCGGAAGACCAGTGCCTTGGTGCTGAAAACTGGAATAACAATTTGAACAAAAAACAAAAAAACTAAAATACCTATGCAAAACCCAAGTATCCTATTAATTGAAGATGCTGATGAATTAAGCATGCGACTGCTAATAATATATAATGCAATATCAGATATAAATATAAATCACCACATGCAGGGAAACTATCGCATGAATGGATTGCTTGGCTCTAAAAAATGTTATGTAGGCCTACATCTCCGTCGTGTTTCTATGTTGGTTAACAACCGAGATATGACAAATGTATTTTGATGGCTGAGTTTGAAATTCAAGATGGCGGCCATTGTGCCATGAGGATGGTGATGGGTAGGTCTACCTGGGCTTAGATGAATCTACATTCATGGTGACTTATTTGTATGACAATGTTCATGCTTTTATCAAAATGAGCACAATTCTTATGATATGTGGCCCTTAACAGCTAGTTGTACGGTCGGGTGAACGGTACCAAGATGCGTCTCGATTGACGAAATTCGATCTTGTTCACGCGACCGTAGGGTAAAGGGGCTGTCACATTAGGGTTTTTTGCAGGAGTGTACAGCGGCGTAAGCGCGTTACGTCATATACGTCGGCATACGCCGCCATACGCCGCCATACACTGCCATACGCTATGCATACACTATGCATACGCTATGCATATGCTACGCATACACCGTCATGTGCCGGCATATGTCGGCATACACCATCGTATGCCAACATACGCTTTCTCACGTCCGTCCGTCCAAATTTGTTTGTGCATGCCAAAAAAATCTCGACCTACAGGAGTGTATGGTTCATACGCTACTCATACAGTACTCATACGCCGGCATACGCTCCTCGTATGCTAGGGGTACGCCAACGTATGCTAGGGGTATGCTGGCATACGCTACTCATACGCTCAACTTGCGTCACGGGAATATCTCTGGCGTATGAAGCGTATGCAGAACCTACGAGTTGCGCATGGGGGCGTATTCGTAGCGTGTGTGTGTGTGAGTGTGTGTGTGTGTGTGTGGGTACGTGGGTTCGTGGGGTGTGTGGGTGTGTGGATGCGTGGGTGCGTGGGTGCGTGTGTGGGTGGGTGGGTGGGTGTGTGGGAGTGTGGGTGCGTGGGTGCGTGGGTGCGTGGGTGCGTGGGTGGGTTCGTGTGTGGGTGCGTGGGTGTGTGGGTGTGTGGGTGTGTGGGTGTGTGAGTGCGTGTGTGTGTGGGTGTGTGGGTTGTTGGGTGCGTGAGTGTGTGGGTGCGTGGGTGTGTGGGTGTGTGGGTGTGTGGGTGCGTGGGTGCGTGGGTGCGTGGGTGCGTGGGTGCGTCGGTGTGGATGTGTGGGTGTGTGGGTGTGTGGGTGTGTGTGTGTTGGTGTGTGGGTGGTTGGGTGCGTGAGTGTGTGGGTGCGTGGGTGGGTGGGTGTGTGGGTGCATGGGTGCGTGGGTGCGTGGGTGCGTGGGTGCGTGGATGCGTGGGTGCGTGGGTGTGGGTGTGTGGGTGTGTGGGTGTGTGGGTGTGTGGGTGTGTGGGTGTTGGTGTGTGGGTGTGTGGGTGTGGATGTGTGTGGGTGTGGGTGGCAGCTTGACATATTTATGCTGCTTCAATAATGGTTTTTATCCTCGGATCACTCACTCATAACGATTGAGGCAGCTGCAGTGCGAGCATTGAATTCACATTAATTGATTTAGCAACTTCCCCCCCCCCCCCCCCCCCCCACCATCCCGAATAACAATTTAAGTTGATTTGCCACGCTTGCTAACACTCAATTATTCAGACATGACTTGCTGGTGATGGTAGAACGGTTCATCAAAGGCTGTGGTATGTGTTGTCCTGTCTGTGGGAAAGTGTATGTAAAAGACCCCTTGCTGCTTATCGGAAATAGTAGCCTATGTGGCCGCATTGGGACTCCTTGAAATAAATATGTCATAATGACTATATGCTTAACATCTAATAGCCGATGATGAACAGCAATGTGCTCTAGAGGCATGGTTAAGTAAAGCAAGCATTACTTTGGTGGTGGGAGATGGGGTCGAGTTAGCGGAGGACCGCGTGTGGGGAGTGCGGGGATAGACCTAAGGCACTCAGCACCGGGTCGGGAAGATCAGTTGATGACAGATCGAAAGCAGGCCTAAAGGCCCTGTCACACTACGATTTTTCTCACGAATGCGCTTCGACGCGTGCCAACGTGTTGCCTTTTTGGGCGAAACATCGGGACCCGTCGGGACCCGTTAACGGGGCGTTATGAATGCGTTAGCAGCGCGTCGGTACACATCGGTACACATTGAGTGGGAGCAACGTTTGGACCTACACATTGGCGTGTGTCGGGCCGCTTCGAGGTTTTGTGCTTGCACAAAACCTGCGACGCGCGCCGACGCATGCCAAGGTGTTGAATCAAGCGTTACCGGCGCGCTGGCAGGACGTGGACCCATGTTACCAGCGCGTTGCAGGCCCGTGCGAACCACATTGAGCAACGTCCATCAATGCTGGGGATTTTTCGCCAAACTGCGTTGGACGTGTTGCTGGCATGTCTTGACGTGTTGCTGGCGCGTATTGACGTGTTGCTGGCGCGTCTTGACTTTGACGTTGGCGGCACGCCAGAACAAATGTCGTAGTGTGACAGGGCCTTCAGTGGCGAATAGATTGATTGCCGAAAGCCCGGCGTGGTATTTAGATGACAGTTGATTGGGTGTTGGAGCTTTACGTCCTTGCAACATCTAAGGTCATACCAGGACGGGATATTGAGAATTAGCTTGAGTGTACCTTGAGTGTAATGATGCAGGGTGTCAACTGGACCGATTATGCCAAACCGCGTTAAGCAGTGAATATGGAAGAACAGTAGGGCTGATCTATTGGTCGCAATGTCTCGTTCCACTTGACTGATTTGGAATGACACGCCAGCACCCACTGTGCTTCTTGGACTTGATTGTGTCGGGATGGAGAGAGTCTAGTGTTCATCCACCTGATTGGCCAGTGGAATTTCACGGCTTTCCTCTCTCTGTCGGCTTCTGTTCTGCTCTCTTTTCACTTATCGGGACATCCACCTGTGTCAGGTGTCTGGTCATGTGGGCACCCGAGGAAAAGAACGCAATCCAGGAAAGGAACGAGCTGATCGGGCTGTGAAAAAAGGCTCTGAACTGAGATGGTGCACCACGTCTGATAGCTCCCTCTGATTTCAAACTACTAATAGCCACCCACATCGATCCAAATGGTAACATGAGTGGGATGGAAACATTAATAAACTGCATGAAATCGAACCATCTGTGGCAAAACCACCACAGCCTCAAGCCGGGAGTCAGCCGCTGCCATATTAGCCATGTGTGGCTAACACATGCTTTCTTGCTCAAGAGGTACCCTCCCCCTGAATGTATTGGGTGTCAGTCCCCACTGACACTCAGACAGATTTGATTAAATACGCCCTGCACCAATAATCTTACACTGCAAAAGCCATGCATGACCTTTTTTTTTTTTTTTAGTAAATAACACAAAAAGACATTTTAGCCTTGTTGAGGACAGCGGCTCTGTACAACCTCATATAGTTCATTAATCCAATTCGATCAATTTAAGAAGAATGAAACCATTGACCTTTATCTGGAATGCTGTTCTCCTTGACCATAATTTGTACATTTGTGAATTCTTAAACACATAAGAGTGTATTTTGACATAAAATTGAATCACGCATTTTGTGTAAAAGCGATGGTTGAATAAACAAAGAAAAAGCTCTTCTCGTCACGAACATGGCATGCACTGCCGACACTACTACCACTACTACCACTACCACTACTTCCACTACCACTACCACTACTACTACCATTACCACTATGACTACCACCAGTACTAGTACTACTACTACCACTGTTACTACTACTACTACCACTACTACCACTACCACTACTTCCACTACCACTACCACTACTACTACTACCATTACCACTACGACTACCACCAGTACTAGTACTACTACTACCACTATTACTACTACTACTACCACTACTACCACTACTACCACTACCACTACTACTACCACTACCAATACTACTACCACTACCACTACGAATACCACCAGTACTAGTACTACTACTACCACTATTACTACTACTATTACCACTACTACCACTACCACTACTTCCACTACCACTACTACTACTACCATTACCACTACGACTACCACCAGTACTAGTACTACTACTACCACTATTACTACTACTACTACCACTACTACCACTACCACTACTTCCACTGCCACTACCACTACTACTACTACTACCATTACCACTACGACTACCACCAGTACTAGTACTACTACTCCCACTATTACTACTACTACTACTACCACTACTACCACTATCACTACTTCCACTACCACTACCACTACCACTACTACTACTACCATTACCACTACGACTACCACCAGTACTAGTACTACTACTACCACTATTACTACTACTACTACCACTACTACCACTACTACTACTACCACTACTACTCCGAGATGGAGATGGAGTGGCCAAATTGCTAAAAGCGGTGTCAAGATTTCTACAAGAAAGGTCGGAGTTCAAACCCCAGTCAAGTCAAACCAATTACTTACAGAATTGATGGCAGTTGACACGTATAGGATATGACAAGGATTGGTTGCCACAGGATCTGGATAATATGGCTGAGTGAGATATCGTGTGACTGTGATGGTGTCGGTGGCCTGGGGTTCCAATGTTGGCATCACTCTAAGGTCGTCATGAGTGCACTGTCATAAATGGGTGCCCGTCCTGAAATGACGTTATATGTTGCTGGGACTTAAAACACCAATCTACAGACCAGATCAACATGCTACTCTTTGTTCAGGCTCTGCCAATGTTCTTCAGTCCACCTGTGATTCATAAACTGATTTTAACTTGTCTTTACTGACCAAATCTACCAGCATGTCGTTTATGTGAATGTCCTACTAAGCATGTCTGAGAAATAGGTCACGTTCGCGTCCTGACCTCTTTATAATAGAGTGCCATCCACCTTAAAGGTGCTTAGTCTCCTGGTTTTGAGTTTGTTGTTTAAAGGGGCTGTCACATTACGACGCTTCTTAGCGGCGTGGCGCCAACGCGCAAAATAAGTTTTACGCATCGAGACACATCCAACTTTTCGGCGGTTTGGGAAAAAGTTTGACGTCAGCGCAGCATGTTAGTAGTTCTCTCTCTCTCTCTCTCCCTCCCTCCCTTTCTCCCTCCCTCCCTATCTCTCTCCCTCCCTCCATCCCTCCCTCCCTCCCTTCCTGTGTCTGTGTATGTGTCTCTGTGTCTATGTGTGTGTCTGTGTCTGTGTGTGTCTATGTGTCTCTGTCTGTCTCTGTTTGTGTGTCTCTGTGTCTGTGTGTGTGTCTCTGTGTGTGTATCTGTGTCTGTGTGTGTGTCTCTGTGTGTGTATCTGTGTATGTGTGTGTGTCTCTGTGTGTGTGTCTGTGTGTCTGTGTGTGTGTCTCTCTGTCTGTGTGTGTGGGTGTCTCTGTGTCTCTGTGTGTGTCTCTGTGTCTGTGTGTGTCACTGTATCTCTGTGTTTCTGTCTCTGGATAATTAATTTTGGAAAGCAAGTCAAAACTCGGATGCTATATCTTTCTCTAATAACAAATTCTTTTAAATTGCCTTAGTTTTCCCTTCTATGTGGCGACAAAGGTATGATAAGTGCACTGGTACCCCTAAGTTAGATATGTATAATCAAATCTAGATAATTGTTTTGGTTTTGAAAAGTTGATGCATTCATCGAATTATGCAACTTTAAGTTTAAGGGAGCGCATCGTAATTTTTAAATATCCTGTGTCGATTTAAACTGTGTTCTTTGACCATTTGTGTGCCTCGTATAATTCTGCGAACCATGCATGGGTTGAGTGTAAGGCGAACCACGAATGTGTGGAGTGTGAGGTGAACCATGCACGTGTGGAGTGTGAGGCGAACCATGTGCGTGTGGAGTGTGAGGCGAACCATGCATTTGTGGAGTGTGAGGTGAACCATGAATGTGTGGAGTGTGAGGTGAACCATGCATGTGTGGAGTGTGAGGCGAACCATGCATGTGTGGAGTGTGAGGTGAACCATGCATTTGTGGAGTGTGAGGTGAACCATGGATGTGTGGAGTGTGAGGCGAACCATGCATGTGTGGAGTGTGAGGTAAACCATGAATGTGGGGAGTGTGAGGCAAACCATTCGTGTGTGGAGTTGTAGGTGAACCATGCATGTGTGGAGTGTGAGGTGAACCATGAATGTGTGGAGTGTTAGGCAAACCAAGCATTTGTGGACTGTGAGGCGAACCATTCACATGTGGAGAGTTAGGCGAACCATGCATGTGTGGAGTGGGAGGTGAACCATGAATGTGTGGAGTGTTATGCGAACCATGCATATGTGGAGTGTGAGGTGAACCATGCATGTGTGGAGTGTGAGGCGAACCATGCATATGTGGAGTGTGAGGTGAACCATGTGCGTCTGGAGTGTTAGGCAAACCATACATGTGTGAAGTTCAGGCAAACCATGCATGTATGGAGTGTTAAGCGAACGATGCAAGTGTGGAGTGTTAAGCAAACCATGCATGTGTGGAGTGTGAGGCGAGCCATGCATTTGTGGAGTGTGAGGTGCACCATGCACATGTGGAGTGTTAGGCGAACCATGCATGTGTGGAGTGTGAGGCAAACCATGTGCATGTGGAGTGTTAGGTGAACCATGCATGTGTGGAGTGTGAGGCAAACCATGTGCATGTGGAGTGTTAGGTGAACCATGCATGTGTGGAGTGTGAGGTGATCCATGCACATGTGGAGTGTTAGGCAAACCATGCATGTGTGGAGTGTTAGGCGAACCATGCATGTGTGGAGTGTGAGGTGAACCATGCATGTGTGGAGCATGAGGTGAACCATGCATGTGTGGAGGGTGAGGCGAACCATTCATGTGTAGAGTGTTAGGCGAACCATGCATGCGTGGAGTGTTAGGCAAACCATGCATGTGTAGACTGTTAGGTGAACCATGCATGTGTGGAGTGTGAGGCGAACCATGCACACGTGGAGTGTTAGGCGAACCATGCATGTGTGGAGTGTGAGGTGAACCATGTGTGTGTGGAGTGTGAGGTGAACCATGCATGTGTGGAGTGTTAGGTGAACCATGCATGTGTAGAGTGTTAGGCGAACCAAGCATGTGTGGAGTGTGAGGTGAACCATGCCTGTGTAGAGGGTGAGACGAATCATGCATGTGTGGAGTGTGAGGTGAACCATGCATGTGTGTAGTGTGAGGTGAACCATGCATGTGTTGAGGGTCAGGCGAACCATGCATGTTTGGAGTGTGAGGTGAACCATGCATGCATGGAGTGTTAGGCGAACCATGCATGTATGGAGTGTGAGCTTCCTGTTCAGCCCCTGACAAAAAACGCGAAAACATTGAGCATCTCACACTTACAGCCATTGATCGCCCATAAACTAAGCTTGGAAGTCGGTCAATGTAGTCTGTGCTCAAACTGGGTCGGGATGGCCGAATGCGCAGCACCATGAATCAATCTCAAAGCTTGGCATACCAGAGACACTAACCGGATGCTACCTAACGGGGCCCGTATGCATGAGGCCGTGTTAGCGAGGCAAAACTGGTTTTGGACGGGATTTCTAGTTTAGCGGCAAAAGGTCAGTATGCACGGAGTGGTGTTACGTAAACACCGCAATTTTATGATGGGGTACACTAACACCACTCCATAGCAAGTTTAAGGGCGGTGTTAGGTACCGATTAGGCCCAAACCTATTCAATGCTATCATATTTAACAGAATAACAAAATAATAAGGTCAGTATGCACAGAGCGGTGTTACGCAAACACCACAAGTTTAAGATGGGGTACGCTAACACCACTCCATAGCAAGTTTAAGGGCGGTGTTAGGTACCGATTAGGCCCAAATCTATTCAATGCTATCATATTTAACAGAATAACATACTCAAAAAGTGAAATTTGGTAAAATTATACCTAACATCGAAGCGATATTAACGCCGCCGCTACTTCAGCGGCGATATTCATATTGTCGAATGTAAACAAAACAAATCGCCACCGATGCGGGGCCGGCCTTAATATTGCTATGATTTTGGGCTTAAATACGGGCGAAAAATATCCTAGTCATGTTACTTTAGCCTCAGGCCAATATGAACCCAAAACCATCCTAAATGTATTAATATAACGAAATATACAAAAATTAACCCTAATTTTGAACTAAAAGTAACATTAATGGCAAAAATAGTGAGCAAGCCAGCTCGTTCCAACGGACTAAACACCCAAATAGCGGTGCTCGCCGGGAACAGGCTCAGAGGGATTCCCAAAATCTATAAATAACTGATATTTTAGCTAATACCACCACGCTTTGGCACCATACATACCCCATGACCCATTTCAGAACACCGGCGTTAGGTACCCGGGCGCCGGCCTTTAACACCGGAGCCGATAAAAACTTCTTCATGCATATGGCCCCCGGGCCTCAGGCATTGCTCGGATAGCTGAAGGACTAGCTGGGTGAGGGCTGGGATAGTTATGACTGAGTGGGAAAGTGGCTCATCAATCCGATGATCGCCTATATGGTAATGGTATTAGGGTTGGCAGCACCATAACGTCGCCATCACTGCGCACTGTCACAAGTCGGCGCCGGTTCAGATATGAATGACTGTTGTGGTTAGGATGTGAAATCCCAGTGACACGTTTGAATGAGATTAAAGCTGCATAGTCCGATGAAGCATCACATTTCCCAAATCAAAACCTTCCGGTAGATTTGATTCAAAATATCAAACTTAGACACGGGTGCACTTAGCAAGCAGATGTTGCCACATAGAAGGACATTCTGAGTCAATTTAATAGAACATGTTATTGTATAAGCCTATTTTGTCAGTTTTGATGTGCTTGCCAACATTAATTTACCATGTTGTCACTTCAAATATCAGCGGAGTTAGCCATTTAAAGTTGCATAGTCCGATTGTTTTGAGTTTCTCTCATTTTCTGAGATAAAAATATTAGGTTGTTCATTATAATCTCCCTTACTTTAGTTTGAAGTAACTATTATTTTAAATCGCAAACTTTTGACATATTTGAAATGAAAACATGCCGGTTGGCTCGGTGTCAGGATAATATGACAGAGTGGGATATCGGGTCGTGGTGCTGGCAGCCGGATTTCCCAGTGGGGCAGCACTATTAAATTGCCATGAGTGCGCGCTGTCATAAGTCGGTATCCATCCTGATATGACCTCAGATGTTGCCAGGATGTAAAACTCCAACAACCAACCATCTCTTGGTATATGCTTGTGTCCGAGCCCTATCAATTCCAACAACCAACTCACTTTCTGCAAACCTAGGTTCACATGATTGTCGGCAGGGGGCGCTGTACATGTGGAGATATAGGTCACGGCGTCAGGGCTAGATTGCTGCTCGCAGCCAATGGGAACTGGCAGGAATACTGCATCACTGCAAATGTCCATCAGTCTGCCTCCAGCCAAATCAGGTTAGGGCCATCAAGCAAGGAGGAGCGGGACGTAGCTCAGGTGGTAGAGTGTCCACCTGTGTCAGTCATCCGATCGTTCCTCCTCAGTGAACCCATTTGCAGTTTGGGCTATTTTCCGTTCCAACCAGTGGTCCACAAGTGGTTCGTCAAATGCTCTGGTATGTGCTGTTCTGTGTGTGGGAAAGTGCATATAAAATACCCCTTGCCGCTTATCGGAATGAGTAGCCTATGTGGCATCAGCAGGTTTTCGCCAAAGCATTATGTCAGAATGATCATATGTTTGAAATCAATGTGATCTAGAGGCGTCGTTTAATAAAACAAACTTCCAAGTGCGGAAGCACCTAAAGCAACCTGACTGGATTTGATCTCAGTGACTCCCAACATTAGTGTGTCTTGTATGAGCTATTATAATATTGAGCATTTAATGACCAGTGTGAAATTTCTGCTGAAATGACGAATAGACACCATGGATTACAACTGTGACAGCACTTGTCCTTTGGCCATATGTATATATGCCTATGTAATGCTTGCATATTTATGAAATCCTGCCTCTACTATTTGCGGGCCCGTGCCTTATATGTGGGCATTCGAATGCTATTGATGGCCGATCCAGTTAGGTTGTTCCGCAAGGGTTATGGTTACTTTCATTATGTTCACTCATGTTATTCGCTGTACTGCTCAATAAGGCTAAATTGCCCGAATATC
This sequence comes from Branchipolynoe longqiensis, assembly GCA_030323885.1. Lineage (NCBI taxonomy): Eukaryota > Metazoa > Annelida > Polychaeta > Phyllodocida > Polynoidae > Branchipolynoe > Branchipolynoe longqiensis. The sequence continues at coordinate 3,625,623 of CM059196.1, forward strand.
CTGCATAAGGCATAATATCCTGCATAAGGTGTATGATTTAAAGTTCTTACCCCATATTAGAGACACACACGACACAACACGCAATCCGAGTTCAGCACCAGCAGAAGTGTTGTTAGATGAGGGACTGATTGCTTAGTTTTATTCAGTATATATATATATATATATGTTTTTAGATACATGCAACAGTGGCTGTTACAGACATTCTTATTGGCTCTTACACTCATGCACACCAGTCACCCCTAGCCCGCATGATCACTCCCTAACACAGCTCACCTTTGGCTGCCTTCAGGACTCACCCCCCTCCCACACAGCTTTGGCCACCACCTGGCTATCATGGGCTTACATAACGTGTGGTGACTGTGTGGCTGGGTGAGATAAGGGGGAGGGATTGTGCTTAAAGGGGCATTGTTTCCCTCCACCTGTGTGAGCATTAAAAAGGGAGTACTGTTTCACATCTAGCCATCTCAATATTCAATATATACTTAATCGGAGAACTTTACATATTAACCAGGCGGAATTGCCGAATGAGTTAACCATCCGTCTCCCATTTTGGTATATCGAGGGATTCGAACCCATAGGTTCAAACCATGGTCGAGTCAAACTACTGACTTAAAAATTGATGCTTGTCGCTTCCTAGCCTGGCGCTAGGATAGTTCAAGGACTAGTTGCCTCGATGTCAGTATAATGTGACTGCTGGATATCTGCTCATGATGCCAGCGGCCTAATTTCCCAGTGGAGCAGCAGTATAGAGTCCTTATGAGAGTGCACTGTCACAAGTCGGTATCCGTCCTGATATGACCTTAGATGTTGCCAGGACGTTAAACTCCAACAACCAACCAACCGACAACCAGGAAGAAGCCCCGTCGATCTCCGCCTCGCGACCAACACGGCAGGTGGCGCCACCGGGGCTGGGCAGTTCTCATATGTTATATATAATACATGATGGCGTGTGTGTGTGTGTGTGTGTGCCAGGCCCCTTTCTACTAACAAATCGCCAAACCGACCTAGCATCCATTATTTTTAATTAGCGTTTGGTTAATGAATGTTACTCATATATATATATTTAGTCAGTGCCGTAGCACTGGTCTTCCGACCGTAGATATTACAGGTAGGCCTGTATTATGTATTTACACAATTATTTTCATGGTTTATATACTAAATTCATGTGTGAATTAAATTCTGAAAGTAATGGGTACAGAATGCAATAAGTAATGAGTATGTGATACATTTAATCGTTTTACATTTACATGCAAGGTCTTAGTTGTTGGTTCCAATTCAATAGATACTGATACCTTTAATTACTTAGTCATTTTTTTTTGCCTTTTTTTTATGGAGTGTGTATGCTGGACATAGCATGTAAGTTTGGGTGATCGAGCTTGTTTTCAATGCTGGATAGTTATACTTTTGTGTTTCTTAAAGTTATATCTTGAGTTAGTGACCTATATGAGTGTTTTTTTGGTTTTCTTGGGAAGAGTTTTCCACTTTTGTTTCTACTTAATTCCATACTAGCCTACTCTATTTGCATGTTATAGACTTGTACGTAATAGGTGGTTGGGTTATGTTTGTTTGGATTTGATTTGATTATATTGTTGGTGTATGTGTTAACTGGCTTTTATATTTCCGGGTTTCCCATCATGGGCTGTCCATATCACATGCCCCCATGTGGTGCAGCTTAGTTGGGTTTCCTGGTTTTATTTTGCACAGATATTTTTTGTATGTTTTTAGATCAGGAATTTGTCTTTCCTTTACTGTTTGTGCGTTCCATACTTTGGCAGCCATTTCCAGTGTACTTCTTTTGTGAGCTTTGATTTGGCTTCTGGTCTGCCTTAGTAGTGGTGCATCGTTTGCTCTGGTGTTCCTTAGTGGTTAAGTGAGTTGCTTAATGTCCTGGCTATATCCATATGCTAATGTTTGTAGGTGGATTATTCTTCTGTTTTCTAGTAGTTTTACATTAGTTCTTTTGTGTAAATCATAGGTGGGGTGTAGTTTATCTACTCTTAGGCGGATTCTTATGGCTCTATTTTGCAGTATTTGTAGTTTTTTTAGTCAAAGTAGGGGAGTACCATACATTTGAAGATTGTTATTGACATATCTTGTGTGATATTGTTTCTTAGTTTAGAAAATAGCCACAGTTTGTGGTTTATTTTTTGGATGATTTTTGTTATACACAGATTGTACTTTAGCTGGTTGTTTAGCTCTAGGCCTAGGTAGTTATAGTGAGTTACATTTTCCAAGGTTTTGTTTCCTAGCCTGCAGTGTAGGTTTCTTTCTGGTACTATTCTAGGTGAGAAAACTACTGTTTTAGATTTATTTGCATTGATGGTAATTTTATTGGACTCACACAAGTTGTCTAGCTTCAGCAAGAGGTTGTCTAGCTTGGTTGTTACTTCCTCTACTGTGCTTCCTTCTGTATATATGGCAGAGTCATCTGCATATAGTTGGAGACATTGTGTCTCTACCCATTCTTCTAGGTCTTTTATGTATAGTATGAAAAGTAGTGGTCCCAGGACTGATCTTTGGGGTACACCACAGGTGACAGATTGCTGGTCTGAGAGTGTGCCATTCACTTTTGTTATTTGTTGTCTGTTGCTTAGGTAGCATTTCATCCAGTTTATTGATTTGGAGTTGATGCCCATGTTCTTTAATTTTGTTTGTAGTATGTTGTGGTCCACTGTGTCAAAAGCTTTGCTGAAATCAATGAAAGCAGCTCCAACTAATTTCTTTTGGTTCATTGATGCCCGTACATCACTTGTTAGGTTTGCTATTGTTTTTTATGTCAAGTGTAATTTCCTGAAATCTCCTTGTCTTTTGCTTAGTATATTGTTTTCTTCTAGGTGCTCATTTATGTGCCTTTGAAATATTTGTTCAATTAGGTTGCCTGGTGTTTCCAGAATTTATATTGGTCTGTACTCTCCCATGTTTTGCCTGTCACGACTTTTGTAGATAGGGGTGATGGTTGCCATCTTCCATGCTGTGAAAAAGTGCTCCTGTTCAAAGGATATGTTGAGGAGGTCCGCCATGGTACTTGGGATGGCTTGGAGTGCCTCTTTAAGTATTGTGGTGGAGGATTCCATCTTTCAACTTGGTTTATTTGTATCTATGACATTTATTAGTTTTGTTAACTCTTTTAGGTGAGTTTTGCAGGTGGGGATTTCATCCTGGATATTTTCTAATTTATTTTCCCAGTTTCTTTTGAATTCTTTTGACAGTCTTTGGCCCACCGTGGCAAAGTGTGTGTTAAGTTTATTTGCTGCATCACTATTTGTGTGTATCCCCTTCAGTGTCCTCGAAGCTTCTACGTTCTTCTGTGTCATTTTGGGGGAATAGCAGGTTTATATTTTTCCAAAACTCGTTTGTGAGGCTTTGAAGGAGTTGTTCCTGGCAGTATTATAGGCCCTTTTATCCTCTGGTTTTTTTTGTATGTTTAACTTTGTTGTCTAATTTTCGCTTTGGTGAGATGTGTGTCAGTAGTTCACTGTGTACCCATGGGTCTTGATTTGTTGTGTATTGTTTGTTTCTTTATGGGAGACATCTCATCAAATGATTTATGTGATGATGTTGCTCCAGTAGACATCAGCATCATCTCTGTTTTCTGTGACATTGTTTATGTTTTCGTGTAGTGTTTTTTAGTGTTTCCTCGGAGTAGATTTTTAGGGATCTGCCCATTTTGTACTCATATTGGTTTGTGTTTTTGAGTTTTTTTCTGGTTACATATATTAGTTCATGGTCACTTATACCCCAGCTTCTACTAACCCATTTTGTGGCATGGTTTGAGTTGGTTAGTATTACATCAATTGTTGAGGTATTGCATAGTATTGTGTTCTCTGTAATGAGCTGTTGGAGGCCTAGCATTTTAATAGTAGTTTGCAGCATTAATTTACTTTTGTCGTTGCTGTCGTAGTATATATTGAAGTCCCATAGTACAAAGATTTCTGGATTTGTTAATTTTTGCACAGTGTTTATGCTATTATCTAGAGTTTCAAGGAATGTTTCTATGTCTCCCGATGGTGGCCTGTAGAGGCTTGCTAATGCTATGTTAGCCTGCTTCTCATTTTGTATTAGGAACCACAGCAGCTCCATGTGGTCATTTGAAAAGTTTGCTGTATTTAGGGCCTCAGTGTCTAGATTTTTTGAGGTTTTGCAGGAAATGGCAACACCTCCACCTTTTTTTCTTTGGTTTGTTATGTTGATTTGCTGTCTGCCATTACGTACAAGCCTATATCCTTCTATGTTGAGGGTGTTATCTTGATGTCTGTCAGTGAACCATGTTTCTGATAGTGTTAATACATCAAGATTTTCATATTTTAGGTGTATTTTTATTGTGGGTATTTTATTGGATGCACTCTGGCAGTTTAGGTGGGCGAAATGTGTGCCCTTCCCTAGTCTGCATTCAATTTCTTCTACCATTTATATATATATTTTTTTGTTTACCTTTATGCTTAGTGGTTCATTGATTCCGCAAGTTTAATTTTGTTTTACATTTTGGTCTTTATTTATGACTGTTTTTTTAGGGTGTATGGGCTGATGCATACAGCACATACAGTCTGTTTTTGGCATATATAGTTACATACGTCACTGCAGACTGCACCTGTGTGAGTGGAGGGAAGGTCCATGCTCTGGAATATATGGCAGCTATATATGATATTTCTAGTGTTTTAGATTTTGTTTAGTAATATTTTATTAATAGTTTCTGATACTCATGGTTTAGAGTTCCAGTCCTTTTTCCTGGCCGTTTGGTTTTTTACTTTATTTGACTTTTCCCTGTTTAATTATTTGATTTATTTTGCTATTCATTTGTTTATTTTGTTTTTTATTGATTTATTTGTCGGTACTTGTCAGACTTTCCTTTACTTTTTGGAGGATGTCTTGCATCTTATTTTGATATCCTTGTTTGATAGTTTCACCTTCATTCACAGCTTCTAGGAACCTAGCTGATATCCAGCAATCGGATTTTGTGCATTCTCTGAATGTATTTCCTGGGGCATTTATTAGTTTTTTCTTTAGTTCCTCATTTTGTGTGAATTTTGCATGGAGAATGTCCTCTAGAACTTGTTCGTTTGGTTTGCACCATTCCGGTGTCCTCCATATTTTTGTTGCCATTGCTTTTATCGTATATATGTATTTTCTGCATTGTCTATCATCCTCATTCATTCATGCTTTTCATGGAATTTGGCCATTATCGAGCAGTAGTATTGTTCTGCTGATGTGTATTTTTTCCCATCTTTTCCTGTGATTTCACACTTATACAGGTTGCTGAAGGGGGAGTTGTGTCCTAAGAAAGACACTCCCGAAGTATGCTCCCTGGTTGTGGCCTTTTCTGGGGTGGTTTCTGTTACCTCAATTTTGTCAAATTCATTGGGTGTGTAGGTTTTCCCATTTATTTCTATGTTGCAGCCTCTCATTTTGACTGATTGTATTTTTTTCATGTTTGCTTTCAGTCGATAGTGTATACATTTGCTGTACCGTTTTTTCGTTCAGCATTTCCGTTTTGGTTCTTACTGGTCTAATTGTTACTTTGCTGTATTCTTTTTTGCTTTGGAGAGTTTTCTTTTTTGGTTTGTTTGGGGTCTTTTTGTTGTTCTGAGGGTGTGGGCCTTTTGGTTCCTCGCCTTTTTTTACTTCTGTCTCTTCTGAGTCAGTTGTAGTTTTTTCCAGCACTTTTCCCTTCTTTTGTTTTTTCCCCAGCTGTAGGCTTTTATTACTACCATCCAGCCAAAATCGCAGTTTGCTTCATTTAGCACTGAGACGGTGTTTTCTATGATTTCACCCTCTTTTTCTGGAATTCCGTGTACGATGATACTTAGCTTTTTATCTTCATGTTTTGATGCTTGGGGTTGCCCAGTCAACAATTTGAGGTCACCATAACATAATAATAATAAAACATTTATATAGCGCCCGATCCAGCAAGCCGTTCTCAGGTGCTTTACATAACAAACAAATATACAGGAAAATAAATTTCACCTAGTTAAAAGCAGATTTAAACAAATGTGTCTTAAGACCTTTCTTAAAAGCACCAACAGATTTACAATCAGTGATATATCCTGGCAGAGCATTCCACAGTCTCGGGGCACCAATACTAAAAGCACAATCCCCAAAGCCTTTGACTCTGCTCCGAGGAACTGCTAACTGGCTGGAGACTGTGGAGTGCAGTGTTCGAACATTTGTTGTCTCCTGGAGCATATCTCTCATATATTCTGGAGCCTGATCATGCAACACACAATATACAAGAAGCAGCACCTTGAAATCAATTATCTTCTCCACAGGGAGCCAGTGTAATGATTTCAGCACAAGAGTGATGTGATCAAATTTATTTGTACCCGTCAACAACCTGGCAGCCGCATTCTTTATACGTTGCAGTTTTGAAATACTTGACAGCGGTAGACCATACAAGAGAGCATTACAATAATCCAGGCGTGTACCAATGAAAGCATGAGTAACCTTCTCTAACAAGTCATGTGTCAGGGCATCCTTGATGGATCTGAGAAGTCTCAGTTGCATAAATGATGCCCCACACACCATCTTGATGTGATTAGACACATCAAGAGTATTGTCAAAGATCACACCAAGGTTACGGGCTGACTCACTAGCTTGAACACTAGCATCACCAATTTTGAGATGGGTTTTATGTAGCCTATCAGTGAAACAGGGAGTGGAGATGACAAAACTTCAGTTTTCTCATCATTGAGTTTGAGCATATTCTTCCTCATCCACTCTCTAATTTCACCAACACATTTCTCCATTATCTTCAGGCATTCAGACATGTCAGCAGATACATCAAACAGTAAATACAACTGTGTATCATCCACATATGTGTGTATTTTGATACCATGTTTGTGTGCAATGACACAAATAGGTCCTGAGTACATTGAGAACACAAGTGGACCCAATACCGACCCCTGTGGGACACCCCAAAGCAACAACATAATCTTGGAAACAGACCCATCAATCTGAACCGCCTGACTTCTATCACTCAAATATGATCAGAACCAAAATAAAGATGTGTCCTGAATTCCAAATCGCCTGAACATATGACATCGCAGTGATATCACACCAACCTAATGGAGAGGTCACAGTGTGAGGTCACAGTGACCTCAAATTGAAACATCATATTGACCTCACAGTGACCTCACACTGTGACATCACAATAACCACATAATTCTCACACCGTGAAATCACAATACCCTCACACAATTCTCACACCGTGACATTACAATAAGCTCACACAATTCTCGCACCATGATATCACAATAAGTTCACACAATTCTCACATTGTGACATCACAACTTTATAATTAAAAACCATGAATCGGACATGCAGAATACAATTTCTTTTAATCTTAAGTACAAATGTTGGCAAATCCTGGTGGTGTACATATTATCAGATGACTATAAATTTGTCCATTCTGATACCTAATCTGAAGTTGCTGTTTCGTTAATTATTTTCTTTTGAATTGGAGATACAAACTTCAATCTGGCAATTGATCTCTGACTTCAATGTTGTGGATGTTGTTTCTTTTCCTCTCTTCACCTCGATGTTGTCCTCTTTGTGGAAATATTTTCAGCATTCTGAAACAGATTTTAATTTATAAATAATTTATAAATAATTTATAAATAAGAAATGTATAATTGGTATATCCCATCTCCCTGAAGAAATAATTGAGACAATTGCAAGGCGTCACGTTGTGATCAAGTCCAAAAATATAGGAATATATAGGTTGGGTTGAACTTTGTTTGAAGTCCCTTTGCAGCTCATTTATGGTTATGTAGAGATGGATGATGATAATAATGCGATAGAGATTCATATGAAATTATAGAAAGTATGGGGAAAATTGGAGACTTCCACGATTAAAGCTTTGGAATTCTGGGCTAAGTTTATTGTGTGGACCATTAATACGTGGCGATAGAACACAATTCTTAAAAATTGATGATATCTAAGACAGATAGGACATCTTAGTGAAAATATAGGAAATATAGGACACCTTGAAAACAGGACAAAATAGGACACTAGCATTTGTTTTGCAATAAGGTAAGAGAAGCATACAATGAATGTAACTTAAATATCTGAAATATGAAGCAGTTTTTAAACAAACTTAAAAGACTACGAAACGAAGACAATTATAAGCAAACAATTTATTAGTGTGCAATGATTGAATTTTAAGATTCTGTCAAGAGACTTCAATAACAACACATACTTAGGATACACTTCTGGAAGACTTGGGGTACTGCAGGTTTATCTTTACCACTGCCAGTCCTTGTGTAGGAAGCTAGCAGGGCATCATCCAATGCGCTCTGAACGATTGTGCATACAAGTTCCCCCGAGTCTCTTGAGCCATGGGTTTGAATGTAGTGGTTGACCTGAAACAGGGATATAATATAGATTGTAATATAGTAATGATCTAAAGAAACAATAGACAATATTAACAATGCGCGCAACACCTGACAGCGATGACAAACACTATGGTTGCGGGACCATTGCCACAGCGCATACAAACCCTATGGAAATTATTAACATTCAAATGCATGGATGTCAAATTTTGGGATATTTTGAAAATTCCAAAAGTATATTCCTTTTGGGTCAATGGAGCTTCCAATAATAATAAAATGTTCATGCTTAGAACCTTTTAACAATTTTAGGAGGGTACCAAACTAGTCAGTCACTACCAAACATTATACAATAATTACATGCATGCAAGATCTGACGGTGACGACGAACACTACGGTTGCAGGGCCATGACCACAGCGCATGCGTGGTAATATCCTCTATTTTGCGCTAAAGAATTGTTCAATTATATGCCAATAAAAGGCATGCAAGTGAAAGCTTGGTGTAAAGGTACAAAAATACTGGTCGTACAAACTGACCCAACTACCTCTTGATACATTCTGGAGCGTGATCATGCAGTGGAGTATGATAGTGGAGTATGATAATTAAAAAATTGTAGAATTATGAAACTTTCTTTGAAAGATGGATCAGTTTCTAGCTGTGTTGTAAAGATCTCAAATGCAGTCTTGGTAGAATACAGCTTGGCCTCAAACAGTCTACCATTATCATCAGGTATGGTCCGTATCAAGACTACCTTGATTTTAGTTAGATCAGCCATAGCTACTACTTGATTCTGTTTCAGCTCCTCCAACTGTGTCAGAACAAGCAAGTTCATATCTGAAAATGTCATAAAAGGACCTTTATATAAGCTTTGAACAAACATTATCACGTTGGCGTTTATGGCTAACTTTTGAGATATTTGAAGTGTAAGCATGCAAAATTAATGTTGGCAAGCACACCAAAACTCTGACACCATAGGCTTCTACAGTAAGAAGTTCTATTAAATTGACTCGATCTTCCCTTCTATGTAGTGACAAATGTTTAATAAATACACCATTATCTAAAGCCGTGTTCACACGGACAAAATGTGAGGCGTATCACACAAATCGAATCAGGTGAGGCGAATTAGGCGCCCGTTCACACGGACACTGCGGGAGGAGGAAGTGGATATCTGCACATGAGCAAGTCCAGGCTAACCAGCGCCATTTTGGGTTCGACGACGCGGCACCAGAGAGTGTGGGTTCGACCTAGATATGTATTTAATGATTCGTATTGGTTTGGAACGGTCAAAACTTCTTCTGGGCAGTGAAACCCTAAAAATAAATGATGAAAAAAATATCTGTGCATAGATAGCAGCTTCATTAATTAAATTATATAATATGCGCTTTTGATCGACCGGAAAGTCAACAAACTGAGGTGTCGACTGCGCATGCGTGTGAGGTGCTTAATCCGCCTCAGTGCGTCCACACGGACAAAATAAATCGAATCAGACAAATCGCCTCACGTAGACTAGCTCGCTTAGGTGGTCTACAGGATCTGCATCACGTGAGTCGAATCAGCCCTAATCCGCCTCAGACGTCCGTTCAGACGACGAATCTGATGCGAACTATACAAGTCGCTTTCTACGAATCGATTTACATCGTCCGTGTGAACACGGCTAATGTTAGATATGTAGAATCAAATCTAAATAATTCTTTTGGTTTTGTCAATTTTATATTTTCATTGGACTGCGGCTTTAAAGCTGCACAGTCCAATGAAGCATCAAATCTTCAAAACCTATTCAAGTATCTCGATTTGATTCTACACGTATCTCAATTTGATGGTGCACTTGTTAAACATTTTTCACCACATAGAAGGAATACTGAGGCAATTTGATAGAACCTATTACTGCAGAAACCTAGTGTGTCAGAGTTTTGGCAAGCATGCCAAAACTAATTTTGATTGTTTACACTTCAAATATCTCAAAAGTTAGCTATTTAAAATAAAAGTGACTTCAAATGAAAGTATGGTAGATTTTAACGATCACCCTAATATGTTTATCTCAGAAAATGACAGAAACTCAAAGCCCATCAGACTAGGCAACTTTAACTTCAACCAGGATTACGGAATGCTACACTACACGGTATCTATGGTATGCATCACTATGGAGCCCATGGTCAGGATTTTGAATTATGCATGTATCTGGCAACATGGACGATTCTAAATAACATAATTAGATCATAGCAGTGAATAGATTTGTGCTTTTTGTTTTGTTTACATTTGACAATATCACCGACAATGCGGCGATGACGTTAGTATTGCTTCGATTTTGGGTTTAATTTGACCAAATTTCACTCATGTGGTAAATATGTTTATTCTGCTGAATAAGTCTTTTGTCAGTGTCGAAGCACTCGTCTTCCAGCCATTTTTCAATTCAGGGTTATTTACACAAAAGGTATATAGAATAAGGTGTACAATACCTGTTGAATACACAATTTGCACCATGTAACACAATGAAATTCTGAAACCCAAATATTCCATAACAATATGGTACAGTAATGTCATATAACCAGATCAATATTAGTCAGATCAATGTGAGTATTTACATAGTATTTAGAATGTAAGCAGAAGTTATCTTCTGTATTCAGTTAGTAAACTTGTAGTAAGTTTTAATGTTCAGTTGCAGTGAGGCAAGCGGTATATAAATGTTGGTTTGTTAGGAAAATTCTAGTGTAACTCTAATGTAGTTAGTTACGTGAGTTTATGAATTATGTTGTTGGGGTGCGGTTGTTAATAATACACGGACCAGCTGTGACCAGTGAAGCAGTGGGACCAATCCCAGTGCATTTAGGTCTTAAATTTTACATTTTTACCTGGGCTGTCTCTGTCATCGTATATGGTTGACTGGAGATAACAGAGGAACAGCAACAAATTAAAAAAGTGGGAAGCGGGGAGGGTGGGGGGGGGGGGGGGGGGAGAGAAACCGAGGCTGAGGGTTTCCCCCCTCCCTGTCCTCCTCCAGTATCCCTTTCTCCATTTCACCTCCCCTCCAACTCCGGCGCACCTCCCTCCTCCCTCTTCCCCTCTCCCTCTCCGCCTACATGCCCCCTCTCCCCCTCCATGCCCCTTCTCTCCCCCGCCCTTTTCCCCTTCCCTTCCAACCCTTCTCACCTCCCCGTCCCCCTTCCCTCTCCAACTCTCTATCCCTCTCCATTCCCCATCTGCTCCTCGTTCTCTTTCCCCATCCACCTCCATCTCCGCATTCAGAGCACTCTTCTCCTCTCTCCTCCCTCCTCGCCCTTCCCCTCTCTCCATCCCCCCTCCATTCCCCCATTCCCCCTCTCCCGCTCGTCATCTTCCCCTCCCCTCCAACTCCCTCTGCACATCCGGCTTACCCTCTCATTCACCCCACCCTCTACCCTCTTACCCTCTCTTTCCGTATCCTCCTTCCCACCCTTCCTCGATTCCCCTCTCTCCCTCTACGCCTCTCCTCACTCGCCCACTTCCTCCCGTTCTCATCTCTCCTCGCCCATCCCCTCTCTCCCTCCATGTCTCTTCACCCACTCACCCTCATCCCATCCACCCTCATCCCATCCCCCTCTCGTCCCTCGAGCCCTCCTCTCTCTTCCCCTTCCCCTCTCCCTCACCCTCTCCCCACCTTCTCCCAGCCCCCTACAGTAGCCACCCTTTTGTGGAACTGTCCCTACTTCCCTTACTGCACTGGGTGTGTACATCCTATTCAGTTTCCTCAGCATTCTTAATGCGTTTCCACTGTCTCGTCTGCAATCAATATACACCTCCATGCTCCCCACCCCCCGGGCGACATACACAGGGAGTAGGCCCTAGCAGCGAGTGGGAGTGCCCAATGGAAATTGAAAGTATTCCATTTCGATCACTCAATGGTGCTAATATCATATATATATATTGAAGAGTTCTATATTCTGCCAATAAGATCACATGCTTCCATCTCCCTGATGCCTGCATGATATTATGCATATTTGTATTATTATTATTAACATTAAGGAGCGGGACGTAGCTCAGCGCTTTGCTAGTAATTACTGCAGTAGTCATTCAAGGGCCTGAATAACCAGGTGGGCTCTATATGCAATTTTGAAGGCTAGTATTGTTCTGGACGGGTGACGGGAGGATAGGTGATAGTGAGGTAGATATGATATATTCTGGAGATGAAAAACATCAGTATGTCGTTGGAATTATGATGAAGAAGTCGATTGCCGCCACAATGATTGGATTCTGGCCAGTATCTGACAGAATTATTATGATGAAGCTGAGGGGAAAACCGTTCAATATAAACATTCTGCAAGTTTATGCACCAACCTCAGATCACGATGATGAAGAAGTCAACGAGTTCTATGACAGCATCAAAAAGGTAATGGAATACACCAAGTCTGGAGAAATAACAATTGTTATGGGCGATTGGAATGCGAAAGTTGGAGAACAACATGAATATCCAGTAACAGGAAGATTTGGCTTAGGTGAGAGAAATGATCGTGGTGAATACTTGATAAATTTCTGTTTGACATCAAAACTAGTAATTGCTAACACCTTATTTGAACATCCAAAGAGAAGACTATATACATGGAAGAGCCCTGGTGATGTATGTCGGAACCAGATCGATTACATTCTTGTCAACCAACGATATCGAAATTGTATCAAACAGGCAAGGACATATCCAGGTGCTGACATATGTTCGGATCATAATCCAGTAGTAATCAGTATGGTAGTGAAATTGAAACAGCAGAACAAAATTAAAAACAACATTCAAATGGATATGAACATGTTAAAAGATGCAAAATACAGAACTAAGTATAATGTCTCTGTTCATAACAAATTCAGTGTACTGATGAATGAAGAAACTCCTCAGAGAGAGTATAACAACATTGAAATGGAATGGGAAGCTCTCAGAGAAAGCATGGTCAAGTCAGCAGAGGAGGTGTTACCAAATAAAAAACGAGAGACAAAGCAATCATGGATGACGCAAACCATACTAGAAAAGATGGCAGAAAGGAAGAAAGTGAAAACCACTGATCCACCTAAATACAAACACCTGAAGAATGAAATAGAAGATGAATGCAAAAAAGCTAAAGATGAATGGTGGAATAAGAAGTGTGAAGTAGTGGAACAACTTGAGTCTCAACATCGTTCAAGAGAGATGCACAAGAAAGTGAAAGAGATAACAGGTCAAGGATACAGACAGAGAAGCAGTAAATGTATCAAGAACAAAGACGGCAAAATGCTCTTTGAAGAAGATGAAATAAAGTCCAGATGGGAAGAATATGTAAACGAACTATACAATGATGACAGAGGGAACCCACCCACAATTGAGAAAGAAGATGGGAATATTATATTAGTATCAGAGGTTGAGAAGGCTATCAATGATCTAAAGGCAGGTAAGGCTCCTGGAAGTGACCAGATAACATCAGAAATGATAAAAGGACTAGATGAAGTGGGGATTCAAATCATTCATAAGCTAGTAACTGACATCTATGAGACTGGATTTATACCATTGAATATGAATGAATCCATATTTGTACGACTCCCAAAGAAGCTAAAACCAACATTGTGTACTGAGTACAGAACACTAAGCCTGATGAGTCATATGTTGAAGATGATCCTGAAAATAATTTTACTGAGAAACAGACAGAAAATTGAAGAACAAATCAGTAACGTACAAAGTGGGTTTATATCTGGAAGAGGTACACGTGAAGGGATTTTCAATATGAGAATGATTTGTGAACGTTATTGTGAAGTGAACCAGGATGTTTATGCCTGCTTTATTGACTATGAGAAGGCCTTCGACCGAGTCAATCATGAACTGTTAATCAAATGTTTACAAGATATTGGTGTCAATGGCAAAGACATTAAACTAATTGTGAACTTATACTGGACACAACGTGCATTTATAAAAATGGAGCAGGGCCTATCGGATGAAGTTATGATTAAACGAGGAGTTCGACAGGGGTGTGTATTGTCACCATGTCTATTTAACCTGTACACAGAGATGATTTTCAGACACATTGAAGATTGCAAGGGAGTGACAATAGGTGGCATGAACGTCAACAATCTTAGATATGCCGATGACAGTGTAATACTAGCAGACAGTGAGAAAAACCTACAAGATATAGTGAATAGAATCAATAAAGCTGGAATACTATTCAACATGAAGATGAATGCCAGGAAGACCAAAACAATGGTTATAAGTAAAAAGACAGATAAACCAAATGTCAATATAACCATAGATGGCACAAACATAGAACAAGTATCCGAATTCATATATCTCGGACAAAAGATTACAAATGATGGGAGATGTGAGGAAGAAATTAAAAGAAGGATAACAATAGCCCGAACAACATTCTCCAAAATGTATAGAGTGTTAACATCAAGTAAGATATTAATACAAACAAGGAAGCGTATTCTTCAGTGTTATGTGTGGTCTACTCTAATGTATGGGGCAGAGACATGGACAATCTCTAAGAAAATGTACAAACGTTTAGCAGCATTTGAGATGTGGACTTATCGAAGGATGATGAAAATATCATGGACAAAGAAGATCACCAACAAAGAAGTTCTCAGAAAAATTAAAAATAAGAAAAGCTTGTTTGCCACTATACAGACAAAGAAACTTATTTATTTTGGCCACATCATTCGTCAGAGTTCAATATACCGTACATTGTTGGAAGGGAAGGTGAATGGCAGCAGAGGGAGAGGGAGACCAAGAACATCATGGTTTACAAATATTTCACAGTGGACAGGCTTGAATTATTCACAGTCTATCAGAACAGCACAACATCGGGACAAGTGGAGAACCATTGCATCCAACCCTCGACTAGAGGATGGAACTATTGATTGATTGAGTATTGTTCTGATGGGGAGGCCATTCCACATGACACTACCTTTGTAGATTGGTGCTCTGATATATTTATTTGTTGAAGGGTGTGGTACATTGAGCAGAGCGGAGGCTCCTCTTCTTGTTATTCTATGTGTCCGGTCAATGAATTTTTCGTCTTTTGCACATTTTTACATTAGTGCCATCAGGTGTAGGTCCCTGAGAGAGTATCCAATTTGGCTTTCTTTTGCAGTTCAGCCACACTGAGTGTCTTGCCTTGGTAAACTGTTCTCAGTGCTTGGTTCTGAATTATTTGCAGTTTGATCTGTTGTTGTTTTGTTAAGAGCTCATATATGATGTCATTGTAATCTATAACACTGACAGGCAATATTCTAGTCTTGTACAGGAGGAGTGCAGTGTTTTCACTTATGAATTTCCTTAATTTCCTAAAGGTTGTCAGTTTTAGTGCCACTGGTTGATTCAGTCTTGCCAATTGCCGGTTCCCATTTACATACCTGCCAACTTTTGTTAAATGAAAATCCTAATAATAGAAATCCATCCGAGCGAAGCGAGGCACGCAAGCGTTCTAGGGGGGTCCGGGGGCATGCACCCCCGGAAAAATTTGAAAAATACATCAACTTTACTCACTCTAGTATTTAGGCTGAAAACTGGTAATAATTTCTTTAATAATGTGCCTAAAATGTCTCTGAAAATGCACCAGAATGCACCATTTTTTATGTATTTTTCAAATTTGTCTGGGGGGGCATGCGGATTTTGAAAAAGCGGAATAATATGTTTATAATTTGTAGGGCGGAATGAGAATACAAAAATTGTAATTATTCCGCCAAAATCGTAATAGTTGGCAGGTATGCATTTAGTGTGGAGTCAAGAGTTGTACCCAGGTATTTGTAGGAGTCCACTTCACAAAGTAAGGTTCCACCCATTTGTAGTTGGATTTGAGGGGCTCTTGTTTCTCTCATTTTCATCCCATAGATCACATACTCTGTCTTGGCACTATTTACTGTTAGTTTATTTTCATGGCACCATGTATTCACCTTGTCTAGCACCATGTCTGTCTGGGCTGCAGCTGCCACAAGATCTCTGTTGTGTACTGTGAGTGATGCATGATCAGCAAATAATGTAAATGTTGCTCTTTCAGATACTAGTGTTAGGTCATTAATAAAGATTAGGAAAGTAGAGGTCCTAGGAGTCCTGTGGCACCCCGGTCTTGACCCTATGGGTAGTGGACTCATTGTTGTTTAGTTGTGTGCACTGTATCCTATTCTTAAGATAATTTGTGAAGAAATTATATGATTTGTTGCCTAATCCAGCTCTTGCTACTTTGTGCATCAGGATCTTGTGGTCAATTGTATCAAATGCCTTCTTGAAATCAAGGAAGACAGTGATTGTTAGTTCACCTTTATCCATTTTGCCCAAAAGTTCATCCAGTAGAGATGCCAGAGGCCCTGTTGTGGATTTGTTTTTCCTAAATCCATTTTGCTGGTAGGTCAGATAGTTGGATGATTCAAGGAATGCTTTACCTTGATCATGTATAATCCGTTCAATAATTTTTCCTGGAAGTGGGAGGATTGAAATTGGTCGCAGTTCACTGCAGTATGTTGGGTTATTGGTCTTGGGGATTGGGGTGACTGTAGCTACTTTCCATGCATTGGGGAAGATGCCTGTTTTAATTATTAAGTTGTACATATGTGTGAATTCCCTCGTCTTTGGCAAACTGCCTCCTGGGCTTTCGGGCCGTCAAGGAACACCAAGAGCTAACGCTCTTGGACTTTTCCTCCAATGGCGAGGAGCACTACAACTCCCCATTCAGTATGGGTGAGTTGAGGTGTTCTTTGGAAAGCTCACATGACACAGCAGTTGGACCTGATGGAATTCATTATCAATTTTTGAAACATCTCCCTGAACATGCACAGAGACTGTTGCTTCAACTCTTCAACAACATCTGGGAGTCAGGTGTCGTCCCTGCCTCTTGGTGGGAGGTGACAGTAATACTGATTCCCAAAGCTGGTAAAGACCAGAGTGAACCCAACAACTATTGTCCCATAGCCCTCACAAGCTGCATCTGTAAAACCATGGAGCGCATGGTAAACAACCACCTCGTCTGGCTACTGGAGTCAGGACACCACCTGTCCAACCTTCAATGTGGCTTCAGACGGGGCCGCAGCACCCTCGACCATTTGGTGCACATGGAGACCTTCATAAGAGATGCTTCCCTTAAGAAGTAGCACGTTATGGCTGTCTTTTTCGACCTAGAAAAAGCATATGACACAACATGGCAGCAAGGCATCATGGAGGATCTTCATGCGATTGGCCTTAGTAGCCACCTGCCAATTTTCATCAGGAACTTTCTAGCCTTCAGGCATTTCCGCATCCATGTCAAGACTACCTATTACAGCCTACACTCACAGGAACTAGGAGTACCTCAAGGCAGCATACTGGCCGTGACCCTTTTCGGGGTCAAGGTCAATGGTATTGCTGCTGCTGTAAAGCAGGGGATTTCCTGTAGTCTTTTCGTGGACAACTTTGTTTTATATTACAGCGGTGCTAACATGAATGTCATAGAGACAGCTACAACCAAGCATAAATGGGATCCATCGATGGTCAGTTCTGAATGGTTTCAAATTTTCCAAGACCAAAACAGTCTGCATGCACTTCTGCATGCTGCATAGAATGCATGCAGAACTGGAGCTGACCCTGGATGGGGAACCCATTAAAGTTGTTGAGAAAACCAAATTTCTGGGCCTCATTCTCGATGCAAAACTGTCTTTGGTGCCACATATAAAGTACCTGAAAACAGGATGCCTGAAAGTGCTAGATATTCTGAGGGTGCTGTCCAGCTCAGAGTGGGGAGCGGACAGAGATGTTCTGCTCTCCGTGTACAGAACCTTGGTTCGGTCACGAGTGGATTATGGCAGCATAGTATACGGTTCCGCAAGGAAATCATATATTGGGGTGCTAGACACGATCCACCACCAGGGACTGCGCCTGGCCTTTGGGGCCTTCCGCATCTCACCGGTTCAGAGCCTCTACATTGAAGCCAATGAACCATCACTTAACAACAGGAGAATCAAACTGGCCATGCAATATGTAGTTCGAAAGACCAAAGCTGGGTAGCTGCTGTGGCAGTCTGCCGACGGAAAAAATTTGACGTACGTTTGCCCGATCAGAGCTCGATTTTCACTACAGAAGCCCGAGCACTCCTTCTCAGGTTGGAGTGTATCAAGGTATCCAACCACACTAAGTATGTTATATACAGTGACTCGTTCTCTTGCCTCCTGGCTGTTGCTGGACTGAAGATGAATCACCCTATTCTAGCAACAGTCATTCATAAAATGAACCAACTGACAACGGATGGGTATAACATCCACCTGTGCTGGGTGCCTGGCCATGCCGGCATACAAGGAAACAAACAAGCTGATTGGGTGTGAAGAAGGCCCTGAACTGTGATCTTGAACCGTGTCTGATCCCTCACTCTGATCTGAAACCACAAATAGCGACCCACATAAAATCCAAATGGCAACATGAGTGCGATGAAAACATTAATAAACTCTAAGAAATTTAACCATCTGTGGGAAAGCCACCACAGATTCATGCGGGAGGTCGGCGGGACCAAGTGGTCCTTACCCACTGTCGTATCGGCCACTTGTGGCTTAGACATGCTTTTCTGCTCAAGGGGGAACCTCCCCCTGAATGTATTGGGTGTCAGTCCCCGCTGACACTCTAACACATTCTACTAAGTTGCGTTGATTTGTTGGCCCTGCGCCAACAGTTGTACACTGCAGACAGTATGCATGACCTTTTGACTAAGGTAAAACAGGAAAACATTTTAGCCTTTTTGAGGGCAGCTGGACTGTACCACCTCATATAGTTTACTAAATAGATTCTATCAATTATTAATAAAACTTTTCTTTTTCTATAGGAATTAGTTTCCCTTGACCACAAATATATGATTGTGAGCTTTCAAATTTAATGAGTGTCTATTGGCACATAATTGATTGTCAGCTTTTACATGTAAAAGCAAGGGTTTGAACAAAAAACCTACCTAACCTTTCTTGCCGTGAATATGGCCTATGCTGCCGACACGGCGTAAAGCAACCACAAATCGATCAATCAATCGTGAATTCCCTAATTAATGTTGTTATTGCAATCTTTATCAGGGCAGTACTGATGTATTTTATACCAGACGATTTATAGGATGATATTTGATTTGTTCTGTCTAGGATTTCATCACAAGATGTTTCTTGGAGATCATAGTTGTGGTTATTTAGTTTGGCTAGGTAACATTTTTTGTTGGGCTGTTACTCTGTTAGGTTTACTGGCTAACCTTTCTCCTATCTCGCTGAAATAGTTATTGATTTCTTCAGTAAGTAGGTTATCAGGTATCACATTGCCAGATTCTTCATTGGAAAGGCTACTAATTTTGCTCTCGTTTGTTGGGTCAATCTGCTCGAGTACTATCCAGCATTTGTTGGCATTGTTTTGAGGTTTATCTAGTTGGTCTTGGAGGAATCTTGCTTTGGCTTTTCTGGCTTCATTTCTTGTGTTCCTGGTCATACATTTGGCTATGAACTCATCACCAGGGTATTTTGATATTTCAAATTTGTGTCTGAAGTAGTCTCTGTCTTGTAGTTCTGTTAGTTCATCATTAAGGTACCGAGCCATGTTAGTTCTAATAGTGAGCTCTACTAGCGGACAGTACATGTCAGCTGCTTTTGTTATTGTTGTGTAAAGCATTTCCCAGCATTTGTTTGGGTCTTGTTCCACTAGGAGCTCTCTTTGGTTGAATTCCTGCAGTGAGTTTTCCAATTCTCTCTGATCACAGTTTTGGTATGAGCGTCCCCCGTAGGTGGCAGATCTCTTGTCATTCCTTATTTTCTTTGTTAGTATGTATATTGGTTTGTGGTCACTTATATTATAATTGATAACCCCTGCATTGGTGCAGTGATTAATATTGGTGAATGCTAGGTCTATTGTTTTGTCCGTGGTTCTGGTTATCCTGGTTGATTTGGGTATCATTTGCTGGAGCTCATGATCTGCTGCAAATTGTTTCATTGTTCCCGACAGAATCTGTTTCTTCTCATTGTAATCCACATAAAAGTCTCTTAGTATGAGTATCTCAGATTTGTCCATGTCGGTTATTTGTCTCATGGATTCGTTTAGATTGCCATCTGGAGGCCTATATATGTTGCCAATGAGTATACTCTTGGTGTGAGGTCTGAATACAATTGCCCATTGTAGTTCCATTGTGGCCATGGCACACAGGACAAGGAGGCATGGATGGGATAACATGTTTTTATTCCGGGCAGCCCCTGGGAGCATTACATGAATGGCTTTCTGTCTTGCAGGCGTCCGCGAGCTGCAAAGAATCAGTGTCATGTGGTGATCAGTGTGGGGGATGAGAATGGCATGAATGAGGTGCGACTGGTGAGCAAGGTGAGGTGAGGAGATGTCAACCAATGGGTAGCAGTGGTTGAGTAATGTAGAATATTATATAATAATGATTAATGGTTAATTAATTAATAAGTGTCAATTAGAGGAATGGTCATGACCATTGTTTAATTACGAGCCCCCACAATATAATTAATTGATGATTCATTGGTATTGTTTAGTAGTCAGTCCGGATGTGTGATGCAAAGTGACCAGCTGAGGGCGTGAGCATCGGTGTGCATGCTCTGTGGCCCCCCCCCCCCCCCCCCCCCCCCCCCCCCCCCACACCCCACCACCTGGCAATGGGGGGCGAGGGGGTGGGCGCCGCGCCTCGCCACCCCGTGTACCCCGCAATGACCCAGAATGAGCACACACTCATTCCCCATTATGTTGCAGTTGGCGAGGTTAAGGTCATCATATTTTGATGTATCAGTATGCAGCTCATTTTATGAATAAATTCCCAGTCCACCTCTTTGTTTGGTTTGACCATCTGGCCACTTTGTTTTTCTGTCGGCTCTCATGAATTGGTAGCCTGGTACACTGGCTAGTCTATCTTCCATGTGACAGTTGAGCCATGTTTCCGATATTGGGGAGACTTTGTATGTTTAGATCTTGAAGCCTAGCTGGCCCTTCAGTTCTGTCAGAGGAAGTGCAGTAAAAGTAGGTGGCCCATCAACCACCAAACCTGGGTCCTCACAATCACTCTCCCATGCATGCAACCCCCCCGCACCCAAGGACCCGCCAACCTCCATATGTGTAAATATTGATGACTGTTGTATTGACATATTTATTTCTTTATCTTAGTGAGTGTTGGTCTGGGCTGAGAATTTGTGTCTTTACTTTCTTAATTATATTTATGCTCTTGTATCTCATTTCATGTGCATATTTGGTATGTTTTGTATGTGCATGGTGCTCTCATACAGTAATGTCCATAGTACTAGGCACTCAAATCTGTTTTCTATACATGGTAATACTGTGTAGCTGGAAGTAAAAGGAAAATTAAATCTCAACTTCTCATCACTAGTTCAGTATACTTCCATCTAACCTAACCTCTGCAAGTGGCACAACCATTCCGACATGCAACAATGCATTGATGGCAATGATGCTTTTACCCAGGACACATGGCTAGCACCCATCATTGACAATTGACATGATTCATAACCTTGAGAACATTGACAATATGACAACAGGAGAACATTGTTATGGAGAACCATTATCACCCACCGATAAGAAGTTCAGTATACTTCCAGATAGCCTAATCCCTACAAGGGGCACAACATCCACACCATGGAACAACGCATTGATGGCTATGATGTTTTACCTAAAAGGCACTGATTTCTGGAGCAGGCACGGGGAGGAAATAACCCATGACTGATTTGGGGGCCTCAGTCCACAAGGTTGCCTGGATCTGGCGCATGTTGTTCCCCCATAGTCGGTATAGTTTTGTCTGTGATATAAGTCATGGTCACAGTGGTAATAAGGACAGTATATGGGCCCCATAAGTTAGAAGTAGGCCAATATGTCCACTGATAGTACACTGTGGGCCTAATAAATCTTTGATTTTTTGTTGTGATTATCATTCATCCTGACAGGGCTCGGTTCGTCCAAGCTCTGTTCTTTCCCTTTGTGAGATGAGGAGCTGGTGTTAACTCTGTGCAATTGTTGGTGTGTTGGTTGGCGGTGGCCTACAGCATCCTCTGGTACTGGTCATGGTGGCACTTGGCATCCTCGGCACCAGTTGTGGTATCACACTGGTGAGTGAGGCAGGGGGTCCGGGTGGGTACTGCTCAAAGACAATCACAAGGAGATACATTGGCCGTTCTTTATGAATCAGGGGGGTGGGGGGGGGATGTTCTTCACATATGATATAGTTCCAAAATATAGTTCAGTAAATCATTGCCCACATTTTCATTGAGGTATGTTTTCAGGTCTATCTAGCAGGCCTGTCCAATCATTATTAGTATTCCTTTTGTATTTTCTGTCAGTACTATATTAGTACACTGGGCAATTATTCATCTGAAATGGGAGAAGTTGAAGCATGGTCTACGTTTATGGCACTTAGGTTAGATATTCTTAAAGAAGAGCAGGAAGGCCATTTGTCAGAAAGAAGGGATAGGACAGAAATACGTGAGGATAAAGAAGAAGACAGGGAGGCACGGGAACTTTTACAGGTTGAGCACAAGCAGAGAGAGGTACAATGTAGATCTTTAAAAGCATGCAGCAAGTTTGTTCCCCTATTAGATGGGTGAGACAAAGGGACGTTATGTAATTAGATTGACTTGATCAAACGCATAGGTACTCTTGCTGATGTTTCAGACCTGGACATTATCCGCTTTGCTTTGTCCAATGCAATGGGAATGCTGCATGAGGTTCTTTTCACCACTTTTCAGCATAAAAATGCTAGGTCTTGGAGAGAAATTAAGTTAGCGATAGCATCTACCCTTTTGACAGTGGATGAATGTAGTAATCTGAAGGGTGTAGTGATGGCTATGAATCAAGAATAAGGGGAACCAGTAGCTTCATCCTGTCAGCATTTTAAGACTGCGGCAGCGAAAGGCTGCGATCTCCCAACTTCAGTTTTCGGTACTGATACCTTTGAAATACTGCTTTCGAGATTTCTGGACTCCTTACTTGATGATAATACCATGTGGTATGTGGAAACAAACCGACCAAAAACTCTTGAAGAAGCCTTCAAAATGTCTATTCTCCGTGATAGGTCTGTTATCAGCCAGCAGGGACAGGCAAAATCACATTTTGGGAATTTAGCTATTTGTGAGCAAATATATAGTCTAAATGGTACTTCTTTGGATTTGTCCAAGTCTTTCTCTCCTCACAGAGGTTCTAACTCCTCCTGTCCAGATGTTCAGGTCATGAAGTCACTTCAAGGTAAATCTAGGGCAGTCGGTCAGGGTAGAAAATGCTGGTGTAATTAGGCACACTCCAGTCGCACAGCAAATGGTGGGGTATGCACTGTCAATGCAACAGCAGGGCAGCAATGGAAATTGTCCACCCGTTGTGCAGATGCAGACATTACCTGTTGGTATGTCTCACGCGTATCCGCAGTTGCAGAAAAGCAATGCTTTTAGGCAAACAAAGCATAGTTCAGCACCAAAGCATACGATATTCTGTTACTTGTGTAATGAAGCACACATGATGCGCGATTGTCCCTATAAAATATAATTACTTTCGGGTAACGTTAACATGAGCAGTACTACACCATCGGGAAAGTAGAAAGCACACTTGATGAAATTGAATTTGACGGGTTTAATTTATCTGGTCTTATAGATTCAGGTGCAGCTAAAAGTTTGATACATTTGTCTGTTTTCCAATCTTTAATTAACATTGGTTTATCCGATGGGCAATTGTATCCAGGTAGTAGATTGACATCGCTGTCAGGACATCTAATTCTTATTGTAGATATAGCATATATTTCTCTTTACAATATGTTATGTCCATTTACTGAGCTTTGATATGCTCATATGTACAGATATAATGGAAATTTGTGCAGCTGAAATTAGTTATGAAGATCAAATGGTTTCCTTGTGTAATATTCTACATCCGTGGATAGGTTTAGAGACAATAAATAGAGGAATTGCAGGTATAGTTCTAGAATTAGACTATTGGAAGATACAATTTCCTTCTTTATTTCCTGAGGCTGATGTTAAACTCAGAGCTAGTAAGGTTGTAGAAATGCATATCATTATGGGTAATGCATATCCTGTTAATTACAGACCTTATAGGATACCTTTGACTAAACAACATCTTGGGGAAAAAGAGTTAATTAGAATGCTTGAAGATGACATTATAGAGGCAAGTTGTATTCCTTGAGTTTCACCATTCACAATAGTGCCGAAAAGGGATGGTACCATTCGTCTTTAAGGGGACTATCGGAAGCTAAATGCAGTGACAACTAAAGATGCTTATCCTCTGCCCAGGATACAGGATATTTGTTATCAATTCAGGACACGAGACAGAGCTATAGTATGGCAATTTATTCAGGATAGGAAGCATGGTAGTAAGAGTGATATGAGGTAATCGACAATGATTAGGAATGAGTTATAACAATATAATAGCAGGTAGGTTAAAGTTCATGGTGGTAATAGAGTAATCAGCAGTGAGTTATAATAGCCTAGTATCAGGTAAGGTAATGTTCATCGGTCTGTAATAGGTCCGTTAGTCATAAGGACAAGAGTTCATCGAGGTAGTTAATCAATTCGAACAAGGGCATAATGGTTCAGTATGGGAGGTCAATATAGGGATCAAGGGGGGAAAGAGGTCAGTCGGGGCAGTGATCGGGCATGTGGTGAGGAGTCTGTGCGTGACCCAGGCCTCAACCAAATACTGTGGAGAGTGCCCAGGTCGCGACCGAGAACGGGTCGGCCTTCACGTACTGGTGTATGGCGATCGAGCGCCAATGGCCCAGGTCCTTGACGTCTTGTAGCGGGGCGCCCGGCTGAGCGCATTCCTGTGCGGCGCCTCTCCTGAGGCTGTGGAGCGTGTAGTCGTCTGGTCGCGGGGTCCGATTGTTGGCGAGGGCCCGTCGTATGGCACAGGTGAGGGTCCAGGCCGGTAGGGGGGCGTGGTCGGCTATGAAGGCGATGCCGGAGGTCGGGAGGTCGGTCGTCGTAGCATAGCGGAACCAGGCCTGGACAGGGCAGTACCGGGACCCATCGATCACCGGTATGCATATCGCTTACGGGCTGGATGTCGAGCCGGACGTCTTGGAGGATCGGACCCGTATAATTAGGCGGGTCGGGCAGTAGGTAACATCGGAGGCTCGTAGTGTATGTCCCAGGTCGTCCGGTCATCCGGTGATCAGTAAGTTGCCTTGTCGAGGGCCTAAATGTATGAGCCGCCGGTTATCTCCGCCGGAGTTAAGGGCGGCCGACGGGGTAGCTATCGTCGGTGTTGGTATATGTGTCAAGTGAAATGTATGCGTGCCAAGCGCGCATTTGTTAGCTACCCTGTGCATTATTTATAGATTTGGGGGGTCCCCCTGGGAATGTACCCGGCCATCGTAGTAGGAGTCGGGAGGGACCACCCCCTTCCTCCCCCCCCACCCCACTCCTCAGTATGTGACTCTGTGTCTCTGTGTTTCTGTGTGTCTCTGTGTGTGTCTATGTGTGTGTGTATGTGTGTGTGTCTCTATGTGTGTGTCTCTGTGTCTCTGTGTGTGTCTATGTGTGTGTTTCTGTGTGTGTCTGTTTCTGTGTGTGTCACTCTGTGTCTCTGTGCTTATGTGTGTCTGGCTGTGTGTGTGTCTGTGTGTGTCTCTGTGTTTCAGTGTGTCTGTGTGTGTCTGTGTGTGTCTCTGTGTGTCTGTGTGTTTCTGGGTGTGTATCTGTGTGTGTCTGTGTGTGTGTCTCTGTGTTTGTGTATGTGTGTATGTGTGTGTGTGTCTGTGTATGTGTGTGTCTGTGTGTGTGTCTCTGTTTGTGTCTATGTGTGTCTATGTGTGTGTGATTCTGTGTCTGTGTGTGTGTGTCTGTGTGTGTGTCTCTGTGTGTATGTGTGCATGTGTGTGTCCGTGTGTGTCTGTGTGTGTATGTGTGTGTGCATGTGCGTGTATGTGTGTGTATGTGTGTGTCTGTGTGTGTGTCTGTGTGTCTGTGTGTGTGTATGTGTGTGTTTATGTGTCTGTGTGTGTCTCTGACACATACACACACAGCAACAGAGACACAAAGACACAGAGTCACACACACAGAGACACACACAGACATACACATAGACACAGAGTGACACATCCAGATACAGAGACACACACAGAGACACATGCAGAGACACACCCATAGCCACAGAGACACACACACATGCACAGAGACACACACAGAGACACACACAGATACACACACACATACACACACAGAGACACATACACAGACACAGAGATACACACATACACACACAGACACAGAGACACACACACATACACACACACATACACACATACAGAGACACACACAGACAAAGAGACACATACAGACACACACAGAGACAAAGAGACACACACAGACACACATACACAGACACACACAGAGACACACACAGATACACACATATACACACGCAGACACAGAGACACATACAGAGACACACACAGTGACACACACACAGAAACACATACAGAGACACACACAGAGACACAGAGACACGCACGCAGACAAAGAGACACACACATAGACAAAGAGACACACGCAGAGACACACACAGACACAGAGACACACACACAGAGACACAGAGATACACACACATACACACACAGACACATAGACACATACAGAGACACACACACAAAGACCCACACACAGAAACACATACAGAGACACACATAGACACACACATACAAAGAGACACACACATACACAAAGAGACACACACATACACACACAGAGGCACACACACAGACACACCCGCAAACACACACGCAGAGACACACACATATACAGAGAGACACACACCCAGACACAGAGACACACACACAGACACACACATACACACACACAGAGACACAGACACATATCCACACACACACAGATACACACATACACACATACACAGAGACACATACAGAGACACAGAGACAGACACACACACACAGAAACACATACAGAGACACACACACAGACACAGAGACACACATCCATCTTCAGTCCACGCGTAACACCGACGATAAACCACCCAAATGTTGGGGTTAGCGCAGGCCGAGTTAACCCTCGAGGGGTTTGCCTAACCCATGCACACACATTGTGAGTTTCGGCCTCTAACCGGGGAATTCCCGACTACGCTCGGGTTATGGCCGCTAACCCCCGCTAACCCGCCCTCATACATTTGGCCCCAGCTGTGTTGGTGATGGGGTGTTGGGGTTGTAGGGGGCGTTCCGGACATGTCGAGGGTATGCCGCAGTCTGACTTCGCTTGTTTTTCCATGTCCCAGCTGCTAGACCTTCCCAGAAGAGTTGGGCGATGTCCGTCCTGCTTGTATGTGCCTGGGGAGAGAGAGGCAAAGTATTAGGATCTCCCCAGGCTATACATCGGCCAGGAGCGAGTTGTCATGTTGAACCCTTATCCGGGCGAGGTCCATGTCGTCAATGAACTGTTCGGCCAGACGACGTGCCTGGTCGTCGAATGGGACCCTGCTGAGCGCGTCGGCGAAGGCAATGTCTGCTCCAGGTTTATGTAGGACTCGGACCTCGCAGGAGTTCAAGGCGCCGTATCTCCAGACGGCTCTCGCACAGGCACATAGGACGGGGTCCTTGCCCGCGCCAGTTGAGAGGACGTCCTGGGAGGCCTGGTTGTCAGTATTTACGAGTATTGAGTAGTCCTGGGGGTTGGGGGGCCCTAGAGCGTGGAGGGCCACGACCAGGTTTAATGCCTCCAGCTGATGTATTGTTTGGTGTTGGCTGAGGAGGTCATCATCGTAGGATTCCGAGATATAGCCATACGGGGAGTGTGCCCCCCCCCCCCCACCTTGAGGGACGAGTCACACTCGATGACCCATTCGTGGAGGGGCTGGGGATGAAGGAGGACGACCCCATTGCTGGCGTGGGCATAGGACAGGAACCAGGTTGTAAACGTGCCGGCTGGTGGTGTGGGTGGTGTGGATAAGTCAAATGAAAGCACTACAGGTAATGAAGGAAACAGGTTAAGAGTGAAAAGTAAGAGAATGAGACTCTTCAATTTATTGACTTATATAGGCTTTTTCAGAATTCAAGATGGCCGTGGTCACATGATTCCATTCATCAATCACAGTACAATGCAGTGGTCACATGACCACAATACCATGTGGGGGGGGAGGGGGGCATGTGAGGTGACTCTTCCAAAGACTGTTCCTAGCCAAGCTCGGAAGTGACACTCCCTCCAAAGACTATTCAATTCCACAACTTCCATACTCAATGAATAATAGTTTACCAATTTCACACCTCCTCCATATGCCTTTGGATTTTTATATATTAACATTTAGCATTATATAGATAGTTTGTAATTTATTATAGTAATTTCACCTCGGTTCACATGTATTATATCGGACAATTTTACAAGGTGATATCCTTGATCATGTCACTTGCTACAGGGTGTCTTCCTGTGTAGGGGGCATTCCTGAAGGCGTCGAGGATGCGGTTCATGAACCTCTGCGCTGGCCGGACGCACTTGGCTATGTGTTGTAGTCATCCAACCAGGCGCTGGAGGTCCTTCCTGGATGCCCGGGTCTGGTCGGTCCAGGTGGCGCAACCCTCGACCACCTCGCTCAGCTTCTCAGCAGGGATGCGGATGGTCATGTCCACGGTGTCGATGGTAAAGCCGAGCCAGTCGATCTTCTGGGTGGGGGGAACGCATTTCTGTGGGGATAGTGCCAGTCCGAGGTCGGCAGCGAGCTCGGTGGCGTCGACGTACGCCTTCACTGCCTGCTCCTCGGTGGCCGCCACCCCGACGAAATCGTCGAGGTAGCACAATGCATGGTGACCCTTTTGGCGCAGGAGGTACACCACCGCATTGGTGGTACGGTGGCAGGCCATCGAGGAGGTGCGGCACCCAAAGGGTGGGACAGTGTCAAAGTATGTCCTTCCGTCCGAGGTGATGCTGAACAGCGGGACGGATAGAGCACAGGTCCGCAGTTGACGATAGGTCCTGGTGAGGTCGATCGTCCAGATATACGTTCCTCGTCCATGTCGAGTCACCTCGTCCATGAGGTTGGTGATGTTCGGTAGTGGGTATGTGATTGGTCGTCCCTGGTAGTAGCCCTTCCGTATCCCTGAGTTGACACTCGCACCCCTGGGGTAGCTGAGGTCGACGATGACCCGGCGTTCGTCGGTGTTCTTTTTTGCGCAGGTCATCATCAGGCTCGTCTGTGCCCAGGGGCGGAATGGGGGTGCGGGGAAGGGGCTGAGTAGGACACCGCGCCTCGACTCGCTGTGGACGTACCTTTGCATCCACTCGAAGTTGTTGGGGTCCTCGCGGTGGTTGTCACATGATGGGACCGGCGGGTCATCCGCAGTGTAGTCCACCGGCCAGCCAAACTCGAGGAAGTGAAGCAATTGGTCGTCATGGTAGCCTTGGAGGAGGGCCCTCCAGCGGTCGATGCGCAGGTCGGATGGGACCGGAATCCTCGCGACTATGTGGTTTGGTAGGCCGGTGCCCCTGACCTCATCATATATTTATTGGTACACCAAGTTATTCCACAGAGTTGGTATTGAGGTGGGCCAGATCTTGGTTAGGATGTTCTTGTAGGATATGGGCGTGTGTGGTGGGTTGTAGGGCGTCGGTGGTAGTCTGCCGTTGTTGTCATTGACATTGTCAATGTCTTCGGCTGCGTGTTTGTGGTCATGGTAGGTTAAGAGGGCGTCAGGCGGTTCAGCCCCGGACTGTGTCGGGTCCGCTTGACGACCGTTGTCAGGCTGTCTGCATGTAGGCCGTATGCAGGCGGTGGGAGCGCCTGCCGGGTCATATAGTATGACTGCAGGGGCCATATGCATGGAGCAGTGTTAGAGGTGTGTGGTGTTATCCCTCTAACACTGTATAGCTATCACCATTTATCGGCGGCGTCGAAAACGTATGCATGGTGGCCTAAACAGTGAGTGTTAGCTAAACGTGAATGTATTTATAGATTTGGGAAATCCCTCTGCGTTTGTAGCCATATATTAGGCTCAAATCTTTTGAATGCGATCATATTTAACAGAATTACATACGCAATAAGTGAAATTTCATCAATTTAACCCTAAATTCGAAGCGTTATTAAGGCTACCGCCGCATTGGTGGCGATATTAATAGTTATATTTTCGAATCGACGAACGTAATGTAAACAAATCGCCGCTGCCGCCGCATCGACGTCGCGTTCCATACTGGTGGCGGTGGCGATTTGACAATATGAATAACGCCGCCAATGCTGTGGCTACATTAATATCGTTTCGAATTTAGGGTTAAATTGATAAGATTTCTCTTATTGCGTATGTAATTCTGTTAAATATGACAGCATTTAATATATTTGGGCGTAAGAAATTCCCACCGAATCGGTGTCGACGGCGGCGGCGATTTGTTTACTTTAAGTTTGTCGATTCGAAAATATAACTATTAATACCGCCGCCAATGCGGCTGCTGCGTTAATATCGCTCGTTTTTAGGGTTAATTTGCTTAAATTTCACTTATTGCGTATGTAATTCTGTTAAATATGACAGCATTTAATAGATTTGGGTGTAAGAAATTCCCGCCGATTCGGCGGTGATGGCGGCGGCGATTTGTTTACTTTACGTTCGTCGATTCGAATATATAACTGTATATGTCGCCGCCAATGCGGCTGCTGCATTAATATAGCTTCGTTTTTAGGGTTAATTTGCTTAAATTTCACTTATTGCCTATGTAATTCTGTTAAATATGATAGCATTGAGTAGATTTGGGTTCCATCCTGACACTAACACCGCTGTAAACCAGATATGATCGGAGTTAGAATTTCCGAGTTTAAACGCTGGGTGTTAGGCCTAACACTGCTCCATGCATACCAACTTGTCCGCGCTAAAGGCCCTGTCACACTACGACGTGACTACGTCAGCGTAGGCACAACGTGAAAATAATGATATTACGTTGACGTTATGGGCGTAATATGCAAATTGTGGACGTGAGCGTAACGTGAAAGTAACGTCGGTGTAGGTCATGACCTTAGCTGTAACGTGACAACGTTAGGGGGGCGGGGTAATTGGCGACGTGACCGGGCGTTAGTGTAACGTGAGCGTAACGTCGCCGTAACGGGTGCGACGTGGACGTAACGTGACCGTAACGCCACCGTAACGTGACCGTAACATGACCGTAACGTGACCGTAACGTACCGTAACGTTACCGTAACCGTGACCGTAACGTGACCGTAACGTGACCGTAACGTGACCATAACGTGACCGTAACGTGACCGTAACGTGCAAAACGCTGCCCACACGTTGCTCCCACCCGGGCCGTCGGTCTGATGTGACATACCGTGACTCTAACGTCATTTACGCTGCTATAACGATCGCGGAACGTCAACCTAACGTCATTGTGACGTCATCCCGACGTAACGGCTTCACGTCGAGATACGTCGAAAGTTTTGAACAGGTTCAAAACCTTGATGCGCGCCGACGTAACACAACGTAACATGACGTAGCTCGACGTCACTCTAACGCATTATGACGTCATCATAACGTAACCCAACGTACGGCAACGTAATGACGAAAAATCATCACGTTAGGCTCACGTTGGCTCGTTACGTCGTAGTGTGACAGGGGTATAAACCAGAAATCCCACGCTAAACGAGTTTTGCCTCCTAACACTGCTCCATGCATATGGCCCCAGAAGTGGTTGCAGTATTGGTGTTTATGTGGCCTGCAGGTGTGGTTGCATGGTTTTGGGTATGGGGGGGGGGGGGGATAATGGAGATGTCGGCGTCGTTCTGGTGTGTGTGTGGCGTGCCGCTTGTATTTCCGGGGTCGGTGAGCGGACGGTAGCTGGGGGTGTGGTCGTTCCCGGCTCGCACGTGGTTATATTTTCTGTGGGGGGTGGGTGAATGGTGTGTGGAGGTTTGGTCGGGTGTGTCGGTGGCTGGTTGGGTGGGTGTGGTGGGGGGTGGGGGGTCCTGGCTGGGTGTGAGGGTCGGTGCCGTGAAGCACGGTCTGGTAATGTCCATTCATG
Organism: Branchipolynoe longqiensis; assembly: GCA_030323885.1. Lineage (NCBI taxonomy): Eukaryota > Metazoa > Annelida > Polychaeta > Phyllodocida > Polynoidae > Branchipolynoe > Branchipolynoe longqiensis. The sequence continues at coordinate 3,657,855 of CM059196.1, forward strand.
TGCGTTTATATGTGTATATATGCACATATATACACATATAAGTATGTATGCATATATATATGTATTTTACCTCGGTAAACAGCCTCAGGCTAGCCTCAGGCTAGGGAGTAGGAAGCATGTGAGGTACCAGCAATTAGCATACACAACGCACAAGTGGATAACGTGTCGTTGTGGAGGACTGGACAAATTTAATCTACAAACAAGCTAATACGCAGTAAGTAGAATAAAAACTGTGGTTAGCTTAATTATGATGCATTAGAGCATCAATATGGAAAGTTTAGACTTTCGTTGGTCCATTTTGGACGAGTTATATGGTTATAAACAACCAAGGATAGAACGCTCTAGAGTCCTTCTCGAAGGAACCAAACCGGTCATTAGTGGTTCTGTCAACACCCGGGTCACCGTGTGACTTTGGGTAGAGATGCGGGTTTCGTCCTATCTCAAATGGAAATTCTCTCGTACTCTAATAGACAGTAATGTTGGAGATGCTCCTGGGTTTCTTTTATAGACTCCCCTAGACAAACTTTTTCAGGCGTTTCTCCGAGTTTCGTAGCATTTTCTCCAACTTGTTGACGTAGTAGTCACAGGTGGGAGAAGTGTGCGGAACAGAGGGATGGGCGGGCCGATACACTGGTCCCGACCCCGCGTATAGATTTGGGCTTGACCCACAATCCACGCACAAATTTAGCTTATTACGCCTGTGTTATAACGGTATAAACACGTTCCCTAACACCACTAGATGTCCAATTGAGTTCGAAACAACCGAATTGTGACATATATATATACCGGGACTGACCAAAAATCTTTGTTTACAGTTCCCGATGGCCACGAAGCGGAGTAAGCGCGGTGAAGCAGCAGCCGAGGGGCGTGTTCCGAGTGGAGTGGACGAGGAGTACGACTCCTCACCCGTGTTGTCGGCAGTGCCTTCGACACAGCCCGGGCCGCATATCCTCTCCGAGCCGGACAAGGACATAGTGCCTGATGTGCCAGTGCCTTCCAATTGGGAGGCTCGCTTTGCGATGATGGAAAGTCATATTATGGCTTTGAAACCGCCGCAGTCTCTGAAGCGGCGTAGGCCGAGTGTTCAAGAGGAGTCAGCGTTTGAGGATTTCTCGGACACAGACTCAGCGTTGGAGCTTAGGGCTCCTCCTCCTCCTTCTCCTAAACGGAGGAAGAAGAAGAAACAAGTTGTTTCTTCGGGTGATGAGTTCACCAAGGAGCGTGGGAAGACTGGATTTCGCAAAAAGCGAAAGACCAAGTCCAAGAGGAAGAAGAAGAAGAGGAAATATTCTTCTTCTTCCGATTCGTCCACAGATTCCACTTCTACGGAATCGGACTCAGACACTATATATGAAGGTGTCTATGCTGACATTGGCAGCAAAGTGGCTAAGAAGGTGGAGAAGCCAAAGGCTAAGCGGGTTAAAACCACTACGCTTATGCGCGAGACCATTAATGGTCATTTCCGCACGTTTAAACCGGCGGAGGTTATCTCCAAGTTAGGAGATGAGTTAACAGGCATTAAGGGTGTTCCCAACTCCATCATTAAAGAGATGGATCGAGATGTCAAAATGACGGACGATCGTAGGAAGTTTGAGGGTGTTTTGCACACAGTGCATAAGGCGGTGCTTGCTACCCTAACAGCTATTGTTCCTGTGGCAAATAGGATGCAAAGTGAAAATAAGTTCTCATCTCTGGCTAAGACCATGGACAAGGGCATTGCAGTGTTAGCAGCGGCAGGTAATTACGTGTCGTATCGAAGATATGAGAATGTCTTCAAGTCGGTTTGCACAGATGCTGGCAAAGAAGTGGCTTGCTCTAAAAAGATTACGGATAATGAGGGGAAAAAGTTTACGCTCTTTCTTGCTCCAGAGCCGAGCCGATTAAAGGTAAACCTTTAGATAACACCAAGATGTTTGGCGGTCAACTACAATACCTCTTTAAAGAGGTAGAAACTGCAGCCAAGAGTGGCAGAAACATGTTTTTCGGGGCTGGGGTGCTCGCCCAGGCTGGACCGACAACACCATACGGCCACTAGGCCGAGGGTTCAACTCGTCGAGACCCTTCCCATGGGGCGGGTCCAAGTAGAGGTCGAAACACAGACTTTACAAGTCCCTGCAGCCTCTAAAAACACACAAACTGTAAGCAACTTTGTGGCTGGTAATATTAATAATCATATTTCTGAGTGGCACAAACTTACTAGTGACCAAGAAATTTTACAAATAGTTAGGGGTGTTCACATTCCATTAACACAAACTCCTGTTCTTGTTTTTTTTTGCAGTACTTGCTTCACTCGACCACCGCCCTTATATTTTAGTGCTTAATCGGATTTGGCAAATGCTGTCATCTAGTCCCACATTGATACACCTGTCCCTCCATTTTGACCTCACCGACTATGAAACTGAGACGTCGATGGTAGACGCGTTGCTGCTCAGCAGGTCCTTATTGAGTTAACATTGCGGATCTCGCCTTATGGGCAAACAAGTACCAGCAATACACCTGTCCATCCATTTTGACCTCACCGACTATGAACTGTAAGGAACCTGAAGACGTCGATGGTAGACGTGTAATTTTTCGACAGGTCCTTATTGCGTTAACATTGCGGATCTCGCCTTATGGGAAAACAAGGTTTAAGCGGTTTGGCTCGATGACCTAGTTTTTAGGGACTGTTTTCTTCCAACTTAGAACCAAATCTTCGATCTCACCAAATACAAGTCGTATTATGTCGAGTTAGAGGCAAATAATGAATCAATGTCTTTTTGTGCCTTCTGTGCAATGATAAAGCATCCCATATCCGTATTAACACATATAATCACGGCAACTGAATTTCATATACGACAGCGTTAACTCGGTGGCGTACTTGTAACAAGCAATGACAATATAGAACCAATCCAATCAGTTCTTCAGCAGTGATTGACTCAATAGATCATCGACCCGATTGGTCCATCGATCCAACATGAATCAAATGACCCGAATCAATCAGATGACTTGACTCACTCAAAAGACTCGAACCAATCAAATGAACTCAGTCATTTCCTACCTCAATGGTTGTCCTAACCAACCACTGGTCCCATCACTCCAGTGACTCTCCGAATCGTTGACCCAGTCAATCCTTGCCCAAGATCAATCAAGTGATCCGAATCAATCAGATGACCAGAATCATTCAAATGACTCGAACTCATTAAATGAAACCAATCATTTCTTCCATCAATGGTTGCCCTAACCAACCACTGGTCCCGTCATTTCCAGTGACTCTCCGAATTATTGACCCCATCAATCCTCACCCACGATCAATCCAATGATCCTATCATTACGCCTACTGTGGCACCCGAGCGGTGATGCCCACACCAGTGGTGTGCACACCGTCGTGAGCCCACGCATGTCTGCAGCCTGCTCAGCACCGCATACCACCGATTGGACGCTTGTAAGTGGATTACGGATCCAAGATCCAATTGTGATAACACACGCACCGCGATCAGCACCTGCATCTCCTTTGTTCAACAACAAATTCTGACTGGTGCTCGGATCACGTCCCTGCCGCACCCTAACCTATGAGTACATGTAAATGCAGGGAGGCAGTGAACACACAGCGCGTCACCGTACCGTCCGCCCTACTCTAAGTCGTCTTCCTCTCGTATTTCCCATCGCACACGCAAACTTGTCCCTCCTACACTTACGTCGTCTTTCACTGGCATTTCTACCATCGTACACATGGAATTGTCCCTGCCGGACAGCATCGTCCGGTTCGATTACATGGGCAGCCCGAGGCGCAAACTGGTCTATGGCTCAGTCTGCGCCCGATGGGTCAAGTGGCCGCTAAGACCTTCCCATGACTATATCCACGCCAGTTTCATGCAAGCAGGAATCAGAGAGGTGCATAATGTTTAATTAAATCCTCTCCCCTTTACTTTGCTACTGCGGGTTCTTCGCAAGCAGTAATCCGAGGAAAGACCAATTGCTATAATTTGCTTCCCCCCCCCCCCAATACTTGTATCCTACGAGCAGAAAACAGAGAGGTACCTTACGTTTAATTAAATCCTCCCCCCCCCTTACTTGTTCATTGTGGGTTGGGCGGGGAGCCTAATTTCCCGTTATTCCCAAATCCCCCGAGCACTACCAGGATCCCGAGTTAGCTACCCGAAAGGCTTGGGAAGGGCTAGGAGTAGGTGACTAGAAATCCTTGATGGCAAGCCTCCGTTCAATTACACCCAGTCAATTCGGACCGGTTACTTCTGCCGAATGAGGTCATTACTTCGTCTTTAATTTTATGCAACATCCCTGCTCATCCCCCTCAATTTGGTTCTGACACACGAGAAGTGCATGCAATATGCAGGATAACACTACCCCTAGTAGGCAGCTCGGAAACGTTTACATAACTACGCAAACTACACAACATCCCTGCTCCTCCCCAATCTTTATGGTTCAGACACACAAGAGTGCATACACCTGCGCAGTAGACACTACCCTTTACAAAAACAGCTTGGAAAAACCTGTCAATAATCACCCACGTTATACAGCGTCCTTGCTGCTCCCCAACCTTTATGGTTCAGATGCACCGACACTGTACACACATGTTGGCAACCCTCTTACGCCCTATATGGGAGCGTGCCTAGCTCCAACAGTGCACCCTGCGGCTTATACCTCAATATAGGATCCCCATGGGTCATCGACGGGGAGGGAGGGGGCAGTTCTTTGGATTCATAGACTACCACCTCCCTACACTCCGGCACCATGCCTTGACCTTTCCTTGGGCATCTGCACCTCTTACAATGCTTGGCACCTGTAATAAGAATACACCATACCACACAACACGATTACCCCAGCCACTGCCAACAAACAATACCACAGTATACTAAAATGTTCAATACGGCCGTAATCGTCCGGTACCTGCACTAGATTGTTCATCGACATCAGGGGAACTTGTAACTCCGGCAGCCGCTCGAGCTGCTCCTTCATCACTCAGTGGAGGATGGGAGGCCATGAGACATTCAAGGCTGGTAGCTCCAGCCTTGATTGACGTATTTTCACGGTCTCATGCTTAACTGTCAATGTCCGCAAAAGCCAACCTCTGTCCTCCACCAATCACGCCTCCGGCACCTGCAGCATTTTCGGGCTGGCGATCCTCTGGTTGATTTGAGGCATTCCAGCACAACAAACTGTCACATCAACATGAGGTTCAGGGAGAGCAACGCATACCTCACCCATGCCCTCCACAGGTGCCACAATGGTGGCAGACCCAGTCTTTTGGATCTTCGTGATCCGCAGCTTGCAGTCTACCGGTTTCATCCCCGTCATGAGCGCCGCTTTGCAGGTCTGGTAGGTCATCTCCATGGCAGGATAGCACACCATGGGCAGACAGCCCATGCAAGCTTCTGGATAGAAGATCGCCTTCCTTCCCGTGCTCACTGCGACCATGGGCTTTCCCACCACGGTCCTCAAATGTTTGTCATCTAGCAGCACCGGTAGGTACGTCAAGTGGTACGTCGAATATTCCTCCGGACTCACCATCTGCAGTCCCAGGCGGAAGGCGATCGACGAGTCCGGGCCCCATACTGCCTCTATCCTCGTGTGTCGGCAGTACTAGTGCAGCGCAAGGCCGTGAAACCCGGCGTCCCTCGCCGCCCCCCTAATGAGTGTCAGCTGGGCCGGCGGCAGTAGTGCCTCCGTCAGCATGCCGCGCTCCAGTTGCATCACCATACAATGGTCCAATGCCCGTTTAGACATATAATTGTCCACCACACTCTCCAGTTCTTCTACCGCCAGCCTCACTCACTGCAGCAGCTGTACGTCATTGGCAGCGATCGTCATGTTCCTTGCTGCGTTCCGTGCCCAGGCTATCATACGCTCCACGACCTCAATGTGCTCCGCTAATTGCAACTGGATATATTGTGTTCTATTCATAATGGAAAGCATGTGCAATTGGTTATGCTTCAGGGCCTGCGTCTGGAGGCTGTGGATGGCAATAGCCTGCTGCACTTTGTTCAGTTGTGCCCGGCTTACCGTACCAAACAGCCCTGATGCCGCCAGCCCTACTGCATTGACCAGTCCCCGTTTAGGCCGTTTAGTCACCAACTGTAGAACTTCTACAGGGTCTTTCTTCGTTCTAGCCTGCAGGACCTTGAGCTTCATGTTCCAATGATGAATATTAGCATACCACCAGTTCTTAGTCAATTTGTCCATATAGCTCCGCACCTGTGAGACCCAGTGCCCCACCTGTGGCTGATTAGGCGGGTGTGATCAGCACCACCAGCTGTCACACAGCAGACACCGTCCTCACTTCTCCTTGGCCGTGAACTAGGACACCATCTTCCTTAAATAGGTTGGTGCCGCTGCCCAGAGGCAGACAACACCAGATGACGCCCAAATGCCAGTACAGAGACCACATGATACAAATTGACCTGGATATTAAATCGCAGTCTCTGGGCGATAAGTTTCCGGAAATCGCATCCCACAGCACTATACAAATAGTGCAACTGGGCAGATCTGCTTATCAGCCCCAACACCACTATATCCGATGAACACTCACGTGATATACTTGGAAAACTATAAAAAAAAAAAAAGAAGAAGAACCGCTGCAATCCAGATGGACAACTCTTGAATGCAATGTGATTGCACCCCGGAGCTTCCTGAAGCGATAAAAAAACTCAATTTCAGTCTTAAAAACACGCCTTAGCTTCCAGCACACGCACTCAATGACTCGTCACCATCTTGTTCACAATTACTGCAATGCTGACTGTCGGTGGCGCTTCCTATCACAATGCTCACTGCCCGATGCACTACAGTCCTGCGTCTCCTCCGATATGTACGTTCCTGTGCACTAGTGGACACTCTCCAGCTTCCCGAACATTGTCTGGATGACTCTTCAACAATGTGGTCTATCTTAACAAATATTGTTTGTACTACTCAGTCACGCTTGATGATACGTGCTGTTATCTCACCGCATCGTCTTCTGACTTGCATGTTCCAGTGCACTACCGGACACTCTCCAGCTTCCCGAACATCGCTTGGTGAATATTTCACAAAATCAATGATATTGTTCGCACTAATCGGTCGCGGCTGGTGCTGCGCGCTACTACCACACTGCATCATCTTCAAGCGTGCAGGTTCCAGTGCACTAGAGGACACTCTCCCGCTTCCTGAAGATCGCTTGGTGAAATTTCACAAAATCAATGATATTGTTGATGGCGATCCTCTCGACATTGGTGCCCTAATCTGAACGTGGCACCGTGTGGCCTATATCATTATCAAGTCCTAGCCTCCCGAACACATACACCAGCCAGCTGCTATAAATATCCACCGTTGCTGTAACTAATCACGGTCTTTTAGTAGTAGCCTCTACACAAAATGTCTTGTGTACATTAAAATCCACACAATGTTTGTGTAAATATGTATCCGCACCTAATATTTGTGGAAATTATCACCTCTACTGATATTAACCAAAATAACATTCACCAAAATATATTCACTACCTCCTTGCTGGTAGGGAACCACTCACTGTTCGCGCCTGTCCGTCACCCGCTAGGTCGTTGGCTCCTTATTGGGGTTTTCCGTCCTAACCACGCTGCAGGCCATGGAAACCCTGAAATAACGATAAACACACAACCCCGTCCCACACGTCCCTATCAAGAGGGAAAATCACACAACACATGTGCACCTTTCTCAGTCAGTCGATTCGTTGCCTTGTTGTGGTTGCACGTCCTAGCAACACCACAGGTCCTGGAACCCCACAAACGAATAAAAACAAAACCTATTCAACTTCATCTGTGCAACTCGTTGCATATAAAAGACCCCTCGCTGCTTATCAGAAAGGCGAACTACGGCGACAATGAGATCCGTGTGCTGCTGGAAGAGATCATGTTGGGGAGGATCATTCTGTTTTCTGGCTTCAATAATAGGATCAACCTCCAGGAAAAAAAACGTGCCTGGGATGTGGTGACCTCGGCTGTAAACGTGTGTGGTGTTGCGAAGCGCTCACGTGTCGAGATCAAGGAGAAGTGGAAGGGAATGAAGGGGGATGTACTCACGCGTCAGAGGAGAGCAGCCCAAACGGGAGGAGGCCCACCAGAGTCGCCACTTCCCTATGAGGAGACTATCCTGCAGATCATAGGATACGAGTCCAACTTGTTCCAAGGAGTGAGGGTTAAGTTGATAAATAATGTAATGATTTACAACTAATGAATAGCCTTACTAAGTTGAAAAGCATGCTATTATAAAGAGCTGGTTCCAATTATAGGAAAATCTGATGTATAAATTTCAAACTACAGCCTAAAGTGTAAATCCCACCCGTTAATTGGTATGACAAATCTAAATGTATGACAAATGTCAAAACAATTATCATCAATATTCTGAAACTATAATAATATTTGTTTCTTTGTGGTAAGTTATTTTTACTACGTGATGTTCTGGGTAGTCAGTTGAAGTTTCAAGAATATTGGTTGTGTGTTTGTTGAAATATAATAATTGTTGTAACTCATACGTCTCACTTTGTGATATTGATAAGTGGCAATTTGTGTTTGTTGTCATTTTGCATGGCCAATATTTCCAAGAATATTTTCGTCATTACTGTGGAAATAATTAAACATCAAATCTGGATATAGATAACACTTATTTAGGAAATACAAGTTAATGTGGCCATTCATTTTTCATTTATTGAGGTGTGAAATGTGGGTTTAATGTAAAATGGTAAAATAGAAGATTTTTCAATCCTTTTTGTCCACATTCACAAGGCTAACAATGTTTAACTAATCACCACATTTTTATCAACTTTCTGTCATTTTACTTTACCTGGTAAGAGCTCTTGTACTATATCCAAATATGGTAGTTTCTATGGATTTGGGAAAATGACTTCCGATACCTACGTGTACAGTAGATGGTCTATGTGATTTTGGATGTTTTGGTACCTTGCTTGACTGTAGGCACGGTATCCGTGAAATGTATAGTGACTGTGAGTGACCCAAAGTGTGGAAAGTAAGGAAACACCAGTTATGTAGGGAATAACGACAAATGAACCAACATTCCAATTTATTTACTACATGTTTATACAAGATCTCTCATCACACCAGAAGAACGTCACCAGATAACCGTATCAAATCATTAATGTCACTGTAATGGTTAACAAAATGTGACTAGGTTAAATCCAACCTCAACCCCTAATGTAACATGTTTAACCGTCGGGCTATTCCACCCCCGCTTAAGGCGACCCTACGTGTTAATATAAATAATTGTTTCCATGTGAATGACTTGTGCCTCCTGCCGCCGGTTCTCTGTCACCCTGCCAGCCTGACCCTTGACTAGCATTGCCCGAGGTGGAGAGTTTGACTCCTGACAGACCATTGGCAGAAGGCCCTTAATTAAATAAGATTATAGAGCAATCCAAATAGCAATCTGAAGTTGACCATAGCGGTTAATAATATAAGTCTGGAGGACAGTAAAGAATGCAAGGAACGTTCATGTCACTTCTTAGGAGCTCACTCTTTTATTCTTACCTCTTACTAACAGAATGAATTTAGCAATATAACTTATGTTATGATTTAAATATAGTTCAACAGTGGAATGTATGTTGTAAGTCAAATCCCACCGCCCATACCGAGTAATTAAGTCACTACTCCTACTGACATTTCGATTTAAAATATTTTTCCTAAAATTGTGCTAAAACATCAGAGCGTGCACAAACACGTCCGATGGGTCTGGGTCCGAACGCCCGACCTTCTATCGTTGCTAGGATAGTCACAATCGACGTATCCAAGCAACGCTTTACAGCAGGGAACCCTGCCTCGCAAAATGTGCGCCCGCGCAAAATGCGCGCCTGGGCAAAATGTGCGCCCGCGCAAAATGCGAGCCCACGCAAAATGCGGTCGAGCAGTCTCGCCCACTTCACAGCCTCCCCAGACGAACAACAGGAACTGATGTTCGTCTAAGAAAGGAAAAGTGGGAGAGACTACCAGGGTTCGCGGCTGTAGCAACAAATAATAAGCGTAATCGCGACCCCGCTTGATCCACGACTATATGGCGTGGAATGCGAGGTACCGCATACTTCCTCTCGTTGTGTAATTTTTTCGATTTGAGACAAGCCAGCTCTCTGGTCAACAATTTCAGTATTTCACAAGAAATATGTTTGTACTTAAATTCCTTCAAAAACAGTTTTGAATCATTACTTGATAAAATTGAAACTACCAGAATCGACCTTCAATTCTGGTACTGGCCCAATTAAAAATACTGACCCTGTCGTAGCTGAATACCCTGCCAGTCAGTCTGGCAATGAAAGAAACTCCACTAGTCACTCGTCATCTGTACCATTGCACACCATCCAATATCACAACCCTTTATAACAAACTCCACCATTTTGACACTTGTGACCACACATGTACTACTAACCCCTGGAAGAAAATTCCCTAGCCCAGTTCCTGCGATGAAAGCTAGCTCAATATTTCTCCTCTACCAGTAGCCTATACCGTAAACTCATTACAGCCTCAAAAGTACTCTGGCCGGCGTTACCATAGTAATATCCCTATCTCAAGTCCGTATCACACCGTACGCTAAAAGTGAAGGGTATTTGGAATTCGCTACAGACGACGTTACCCTAAATGTATACAGCTCCAACGACAGGGTCCCCTTTCTCTCCAAAAATTCACACCTTGACTACTAGACAATGACTACTATACAATGACTACAATACAATGACTACATTGTAACCAAAGCCGGAAATTCCCGAAGGAAGTCCGCTTTTGGTTTACACAAAAACAATTTCTAATAGGTTATACAACAGTTTACAGGCCTAGCTATGAAATAGCAGTGTTAACCATGAAAGTCAGTTTTAGTAATATCCCTATCCCGATTTAGCCAGCAACTCCCCAAGGTGCACTCTTCACACAAGTACCATGGAGTCTGCATGGCACAGAGTACGAAGGGTATTCCCGAGGTAGTCGAAATATCATTTTCTAAGCTCCCCCCATGTATGCTTCGTGTAACCTTACTGACAGTCTGTATAATAATTTAACG